>PVLA01006926.1:0-114035 GCA_004027455.1 Hydrochoerus hydrochaeris
AACAAGGCAACAGAATTATATAAGGTGATTAAAAGTATATAACAACAACAAAACAAGTCAGTAAGGTACTGAGCAACCTGAAACAGGATATAACTAAGCAGATAATGGACTTAAAAAGTAAAAAGAAGAAAAGAAAGTGCTCTAGAGGATATGGCTGCATGTATGTTTGAGTGTGTAGGATTGAAAACCATGTTGCTAAATTGTTACTGGATCATTGAACTTCTTTGCAGTCTCACTGTTTGAATGTACACTTTGTATGCTTTAATTTTGTAACTTTAACAACTAGGTCTAAGAAGACTATGTAATTTATCAACTAGTGATTTCTTACTGCTTTTTTTTCTGAGATTCTGTATTGTTTCTACCCCTTTTTCTGTTTTGCTTTTTTTTTAAATAAAATTAAAACAAAAAAAAAAAACCCAATACACTGTCATTAAATCCTTCAATTTACAAAAGACCTTAGGTTTCTCCCCAGGAGCATCAATGGTTTTTGCAGGAATGACCCTAGACTCGAGCAGTTGATGGCCCTTGTACAAACGGAGCTGAGATGAGGGGTGCAGGTCTTCTCTGTTTGTTTTTTGAGACAAAGTCTTGCTTTATAGATCGGGCTGGGCTCCAATTTGTAGCTATTCTCCTGCCTCAGCCTCCTGAATGCTGGGATTATAGGCATGCTTGAGGCAAGGTCTTTTACTGGAAGAACCTCCACACTTGCAGTGAAACTTGCAGTGAAAGGGGACCCCAAAGCCATTCAAGCAGTGTGACATCTCTTTCCAATCACTACACAGGCTCCTGCACACGCCAGGGGAGGTGTCATTAAGAGCGACAGCGTTACGGACCTTGGAAGTCTAAGTGAAGCGGTTTTTCCTCAGGATGCTCCCAGCGAAAGCACTTTTTCTCTAAGTTGGGTCTCGAGAGATGATCTGGTGCGGGGTGCTTCCCCCCAGGATGGAAACCTTTGCCTGCCTCCCGAGTTCGCCTCATCACAATGTGCCCTCCCGCCACCTCATTAAGCTTGTGTTTTTACCTCTCTCTGGAGACAACAGTGCCCTAGATATTTGAAAGTCTATTTCTGGTCCCCTGTGTTTTCAGGAATGTCACTGTTCCTTGCCTCCTCTGACTAACACTATCCCCCAGGAGCCAATCCACTTTCTCACTTAGAAAGTGGCTCCTGGTAAAAGTACCAATAAGTGCTTTTCTGGAAGAAGTTCTGAGAGGCAGCCTGACCCCTGATCTGAGACCTGAATGGCCACTCTGTGACCAGCGCTAGTTCTGGGCTCGATCTTAAGGGTCGGTCTGTTTTTAGGCAAAATGGGTAGTTTTCTAGGATGTACCACTCTACTAAGACCTGCGCTCATTTCGACGTTGGCATCCTTTATTTCATAATCTCATCTCACAGACTACTAAATACTTATGAACAAGGGGGAATAGAAGGAGACCAAAGATTACTTATCAACAACTATTCATCAGGTGGTTTACATAAACTGTCACCCAGTCCCGATCACATCCACGCAAGGAAGATTTTGTTTTCATTTTACAAATGAGAAAAGCAAGATGCAAGCTCAGCTTGCATCTGAGGCACCACTGGGAAGGACTAGAAGCTGAGATTCAAGCTTTTACCACTGTTGTTGATTCTCATGAGTAATTTACAGTCACCTCTACTGTTTGCTCCAGAGGCAACAGCCAGTAGAAAATTAAATTGTCAATAACTTTATTTTTTAATTGTAAACTTCCTTTCATCCCCAAATATATTTTGTCTCACTATGCTGTGTTTGCTCTAAACATTTTTGGAGTGTTTCTCTCTACCCATGAGACCCTTGTGCAAGAGTCATTAGCCAGAAATGAATTCAAGGCGATTTGTTATTTGTCCATCACGGAAGCTACTCAGCCCAAACAAGTATGTGATTCTGTTAAATACGGACGTTAGCCTGAAAGGGGAAGCAGAAGCATCCTGGAAGCAGAAGTGTGGCCAACAATGACGTCACTGACTTCAGTAATTCCAATCCTTACATAGTGGATGGAGACCAGGGTAACTGGGTGCTGAGATCTTTATAGTTGGGGATACAAAGATGAGTGAAAACATAATTTTTAAAAGCTACTCGTGACTTAGAACAGAGTGGCATCGTTTTGCAATGATCTATGAGTTAGTTTTTTGTTGTAGATTGATCACATGTCCCAATAGTGTTTTGTACAACACTTCTAATCAGAGACAGGCTGTTCTTCACATATGTTTAAATAAAGAACTTGCAATGCAAGACACAGGGATAATGTCAGAATCTTTTATGTTTAAAACAATAAGGCTGAAAATATTGATTTGTTGTTAGTAAAATTTACAACATGAGAGAGGTTTTACTTTCGTCGAAATGATCTCTTGTGTTCTCTACTGTCTTTTGTTAGGTTTTGAATGCTTAAAAATTTCAGTCTTAACTAGTTAGGGTTAACTAAGGCAGCCATTTAGACGTTGGTTTTTGTAATTCTGGTTACATAAACTACTATGTAATCAGATATGTTGTGATATGTGATCTGACATGTTTTTGAATTTAATTATTATTTTTTTTTTAGTTTATTGAGACAGGGTTTTGCTGTGTAGTCCAGGCTGATCTTAAACTCACTATGTAGCCCATGCTGGCCTCAAACTCGTGGTAATCCTCCTGCGTCAGCCTCCCACGTGCTGGGATTACAATATGGTCTGGGCCACTGCACTCGGCTATTCCTTGATTATTTTATTTTAAATTTTATTATTACGTGTTTGCAGTTTATGCAGCTTAAAACCCCTTCAGGAGTGGCTGCGTGTACCTGCCAGAGTTTGTTTGCTTTAATTCCCTTCCTATTTCAGCCCCCTCCCTCCTTCCTCCCCCAATTCCCCTACTTTTCATTCTAAGGCATTAACCTTAGCTCATGTTATGGCCTCTAATGTTTACCTTAATTGGGGTTATTAGGTTCCTGCTCACAGCACATCTTTAGACTACTTATTCTGCCTTCCCCTCTTCCTCACTCTGTGTTTTTTTTCCCCTTAGATCCCTTCTCTGTTGCAAGAGACCCATCTTTTTGTCCCCATCTATCCACTATTACTCTGTTTGTACTCTGCCTTACTCAAACAAGAGATACAGCATGATAATTAAGCTTGTGTGTCTGGTTTTATTTCACTCACCATTATATTTTTGAGGTGCATTCATTTTCCTACAAATGTCTCCAATCTCTCATTCTTTATAGCACAGTAGTATTGCATTATATATAGATACATTTTCATTATCCACTCATCTGTTGATGGGTGTACAAGCTGTTTCCAGGATGTAGCTTTTATGAGTTGCATTGCTATAAATATTGGTATGGGTGTATTGCTATAGTATGATGTCTTTGGGGGAAGATACCCAGCCGGGGGATTGCTGAGTTGTGTGCACTTCCTAATTTCAGTTCTTTGAGAAATATCCTTATTGTTTTCCATACTGGTTGTCCTGGTTTACATTCCCACCAACAATGAAGGAAGGTTCTTTTTTCATGACAGCCTCATCAGCACCTGTTATTGTTTGATTTCTTAATGATTGCCATTCTTTCTGGAGTAAGATAAAATCTTAGTGTTGTTTTAATTTGCATGTCTCTAATGACCAAAATCTGATATATTTTTGCATCTATATTCATTAAGGAGCATTATTTCACATATTCATTGACTGTATTTCTTGTTCTGTGATGTGTCAATTCATTGCCTATTTCTTTAAAAAAAATTTTTTTTAATTATTTTGAAGGTAGTGAAATACAACAGAACAAGACAGAACAAAGCCAAATGAGACAGTGTAGTGAAATTGGTACAGAACATCACAACAGTTTACCAGGATAACAGTAATAGGTACCATAGTATATCTCACTTTCTTCACAATAGTTGTTCTTTCAATCAGGTATAGCAAAATCAAACCAAATACAGAACATTATAGAACTTATCAAAACAGAATATTGAATAGAACAATACAATTAATCAGAACAAAGCAAAACAGTGATAAAAATATTTGCCTTCAAAGAGAGAGTAGAAGGAAATTTCCCCTATTTGCTATATTGCATATGGTCAACCTCCCAAGAGATGCTCAGACCTCTGGCTCATGGCTGCTTACCAGGGAGGCGAGTAGGTTGCTTGGTTTCCCAGCACCCTAAGTTCCAACATGGTATGGATCTCGGGAAACTCTGGCTGGTTCTCTCCCTGGGGTGGCCACTGATTGTCTGAGCCACCAATACCTATTTCCTGATTAGGTATTTCATTTAGGTAGTTTAGTTTTCTCCCCCCCCCCCCAGTTCTTTGTATATTCTATTAGTCCTCTGTCTGAAGAGTAGCTAGAAAAATTTTTTTTCCCATTCTGTAGGTTGTCTCTCCACTCTACTGATGGATTCTACTTATTTTATGTATTCTTTCAAAGAACCAGCTGTTTGGTTCATTGATTTTTGAAAACTTTTTTTAGTCTCAATGTCATTGATTTCTGCTCTTATCTTTATAATTTCCTTCCTTCATTTTGGTTAGGGCTGGTTTGTTGGTTGTTTCTTAGCTATCTCAAGATTTATAATGAGGGTGTCTACTTGACCTTCTTTGTCTCTTTTAATCAGTTTTAGCCTGAAATTTACCGTGTCTGACATTAGAGTTGCTATTCCTGTTTGTTTTTGGTATCCAGGTACATGAAACACTGTTTTCCATCCTTTAATTTTCAATCTATGAATATCTTTTCAGAGTAGATGAATTTCTTTCTTCTCTCTCTCTCTCTCTCTCTCTCTCTCTCTCTCTCTCTCTCTGTGTGTGTGTGTGTGTGCTGGCGAGTGAACCCAGGGCTTTGTGGATGCAAGGTAAGATCTCTACACCTGAACCACATTCCCAGCCCCTAAATGAGTTTCTTGAATGCTAACAGATTGTTGGATTGTTTCTTGGTCCAGTTGACCAGTCTGTCTTTTGAATGGAAAGCTGAAGCCATTAACATTGAGAAATATCACTGAAACATGTTCGCTGTTTACTACCATTGCCTTCTTTCTCTGTTGGTGTAGCCTTCCCCCTCACCCCCGACTATTTTTGTTCCTGTCTACCCATAGACCTTACTGGTCTCTGACCTTACTGGTTAGCTGTGTCTGATTCATTGTTTCTGTGGAGAATATTATTAAGTATTTTCTCAAAGGCTGGTTGAGCTCTCATATCCTCTGAGCTTGTCATTTTCATGGAACACTTGATTTATCTGTGTATTTTGAAGGATAGCTTTGTTGAATAAGTTAATCTGGGTTGAAAGTTATTTGCTCGTAGGGTTTGAAATACTTCACTCTAAGCCCTTCTGGCCTTCAGAGATTGTGTTGAGAAGTCTTCTGGGTTTCTAATCAGTTTCGCTTTATATGTGAATTTTTTTTTCCACTGGTTACTTTAAAGTTCTGATTTTTTGTTTGATTGCTTGCTTTTGATGGATATCTGGTTTGCTGGGATTAAGGGTTTGAATGTAACACCTGCCTTAGGGTGGGTAACCTGCATACAACGTAAGGGACAGAAAGAGGCTTGTCCCTCCCCTTGCTTATTGCTTTTGCTGTCTTCTGCCCACCTTGAACTATTTCCTTCTGGAATGTCTCTCTGCTAAGCCACCCTGCCTTGGAGCCAGCTGCTCATGGACTGAAACCTCCAGGAACTCTGCTCTTATTAACTTGTTTTACATCTGCTATAAGCTTTGTAACTATCGTTTGCCAAAATTCTCATGTTTTAAGGCGCTGGCCACAGAATCAATGGGATTAGAGTTGGCTGTGGGCTCTACATGAACTTGGCCTAAGGGTCTGTCTTTCTAAATCTCTGCTACTGCTCCAGTTTGGCGAGGAGTTTATGATGCAGTACTGACTCCAGTTGCCCGTTTCACACCCCCTCCCCCATGAGGCATCTAATGGATCTGACCTGGGGAAAGGTACTTCAGCAGTGAGGAACACAACTACAGACAGTTAGTTAGCAATGTCTTCGGGGAAGAAAGGAATACATTTGGGGGTGAGGGGGAAGCTTGTAACATGAAAGAGTCACTTGTGTCAATCTACCAAAACATAGGTACCTAGTGTCATGTATATATGGATTCTTATGCATGATTGCATCATAGGAAAAAAACCCTTCCAGAAGGTTCAGCTGTTAGATACTTTCTGACTCTGGCTCTTTTGTCTCTGACCTCACAATATTTTCCAGCTTCCATTTGGAAAGTAGCTAAACTGCTTAGGATGGGCTTGAACTTGCAGTCCTCTTGCCTCAGCCTCCCAGATTGCTGGGATTAAAAGTGTATGCCATCAAGATGGATCTCTGTCTGTCTTTATGTCTTTCTGTCTTTTTTTTTTCTGGCTATTTTGAGACAAGGTCTTGCTATGTAGTTCAGGCTGAACTCATGGGGATCCTCCTGCCTCAGCCTTTTAAGAGCTGGGACTACATGTATGTGTCACTATGCCTGGCTGTCTGTCTATCTACCTATCTACCATCTTTTCTTGGTGGTTGTTGTTTTTGTTTAATTTTGTTTTGTTTTAAGACCTTTTTTTAAAAAAAATTCTACATAAAGGGATGTGAAGATTAAAATGAGATAGTACATAAAAGTTCAATGCAGACTGTAACATCCCAAAACAGGTAAGATAGTGCATCACTCCATTTATACTGGAAATAAAGCTATTCTATTCTATTCTATTCATTCATTCATTCATTCATTCATACATTCCTTTATTTTCTTTTTCCTTGCTTACACAAGGGTGATGAAATCTGGCTGTGAGCCTGCAGTTGGATGGGAGTTGGCATAGACTCACTCATGTGGGGTTTTACAGGGTGGCAGCCATTGTCTCACGGTGGCCCTGGGAAGTTGGCAGTGTTGCCTTTGTACAGATGAGGAAGTCAGGAGTCACCTTTAATGCTGTGCCTGAGATCACTCTTATTTACATGCATTGCCATTGCCTGTCTCCACTGCCAGTGAAAACACCTTGAGGGCGAGCTGTTATTTATAAGGCGTCTTGGGGATGTTCGTAGAAGTATTTTCTTCTGCTGGCTAAAGCCTCCAGCACACAGGCTTTCCAAGCTCCCATCACAAGAATGAAGACAAGCTGGGCCCAGCCAGGCTGGCTTCCCTCCCCATCTGGGGTGAGTCTGGCTTCTTGAGTCCCAGGGGACAGTGTACAGCCATCATTAAAGAAGCAAATATATTTTCTGAGCCCGGGGTCAGCTACATGGCCTGATAGTATGACACAGGACTTAGAGGTAGACTGTCTGGAAGGAGGTGTGGTTGCCATAAGAGCAGGCACCCTTGACAATGGGCTTGGGGTCGGCTAACTTGCTGAGTCCCAGTGGTAACAGGATGAGAATGGGAGAGAGGACAAAGGGGATGGCAAAGCAGGTACAATGAAAACAGAAGCCAGACTCCTCTGCCTCTGAATCCTGCATTTTCCTGCTCTGAAACCTGGGAAGATGTTGCTTTACTGTTTCTAATCTCCCTGGGGCGACAACTGTAGGAGAGCTGGAGGAGCTGGAGCTGGTTTTGCAGGAATGCTCCGTAAAGAATGGAGACAAGTAAATGTCTTGAAATGCCTGGAAACTTCAAATCTCCCAGGAGATGCTGTCCCATCAGGAGGGACAGAAGCCAGTGAAAGAAGTCCCCTAAGAACAGGCTTGAGACAGGAAATTAGGGCAAGGCCAGCTGGCTGGGCAATTGGGGGAAGTGCTGTCTTCAGTTCTAGAGGGAAACCAAGCAGGTTTTTGATAGGACGGCCTAGATCTGACCTCAGCTGGAGGAGTAGGGGGATCCAAAGATGGCTACCATCGGCCTGAGGCAACTATGTCCTCTTTCAGTGACTGGCTCTCACTCTGCAAAGCACACCTCTTCCCTCCCCTTTAGTAAATGTAAAATCTCACTATCTTTTGTGCTTGTTTTGTCCAATTCTTTGTTTAGGACAGTGAGAACCTGAAAGAACCTATGGAAGGAGCCCACGGTACCCTCAGAACCCTGATAATGGGGTTGCACCACCCACAAGACAGGAGGGAGAGAGTGAGAGAAGAAGAAAAGAAAGGAGGGAAAGAGGGATGTGATGGCTGCTTTTACCACTCCCTTATGCCTCAATTGCTTGGGCACTTGTAGGACCACAGTAGGATGTGAAGAGGGAGGCGTTATACAGCCAAGGAGAACCACAGCTGGCAGGGGATGGTGTGGGCATACGGATGCCATGCAGAGAGCAGAGGTTGGAATCAGAAAGAAAGAGCTGAGGGGGTGGCAGGGTGAATAGGAGGGACCATCTTTCCTCCCACCAGGCCGGCTTCCTTTTTCTCATTTGCAAGTTCAAAGATTTCAGATCAGGGCTGAGGGGCTGGTGCCCCACAGTGAGCACTGGATCTGGTGTTTGGCTTGGGTTCTGTTTCCTTCCTGCAGTGTGACTGTGACTGGGGAAGTCACTGAGCCACTGGCCCTCAGATTGCTCACCTAGGACATGGGCAGGACATTCCTGAAAGCAGAGTTACTGGACAGATGTGCAACATCTTGCAACCTGCATTGGGTGTACTTGAGTGCTATGCTTGAGGCTGTCCGGAAACGACCAGAAGGCATGAGGGTGAGCACAGCCTGGTGCGTTTCACCCACAAAGTGCATATCTTCTCTCACCTGTGTTTTGTAGTCATTTCCAGATTTATGGATGGGTGTTCCAGTGGGGTATCCACCGATACCAGCCAGCTTGCCCATCCCTGCAAGCCAGCTGCTTCTGTCCTCATCTGAGATGTTGGAAGGACAAGACTCACACTCAGTCACACTCAGTCAGGAATAGCTTACTTCAAATGAGGCGAAGGGGAGGAAGGGACACAGAAAGGAGGCTTGTTTCTCTGCATTTACCCCAGCCTTGGCCTCTGCCTTGGTCACTGGAACTCCTGTCCCCAGCTTAGATTCTGATCCTGAATGTCCCAGAGCTCCTGGTCATTCATTTTCTTCAACTCCTTCCCTTTATCTCAGTTACACTTAAGCAGGGCAAGCCCAGAGGGCCTGATGGTGTCTGAAGCATTTGAACACCACATGGTAGTATATGCAGCTATTCAACACTCGCGCCCCACGTGAGCCCTCTAGAGAGGCTCCTGCCATTGTTACCTCATTTTGCAAGAGGAAGCTGAGACATAGTTAGCTCACCTGGTTAATTCACAGTCGTACAGTTTGCACATAGCAGATCTGGGGCTGGACCCTAAAGTCCAAATCTTGGACCTTTCTCCAGTTAGGAGGAGGCAAGAAAGTGCTTCTCAGAGGAAATCTGAACCTTAACAGACCTGGAATAGACATTGTCTGTGAAATATCAGGGGAGTTTTAGATAAATTACCCCATCTACAAGCCCTGCCCAATCCAAACTTCGCCTTTAGCTTTTCAAGGAAACTCAAGATCATATAGTTGGGGAAAAAAAGAGAAAAAATCCCCCAGCATCTGTTAGCACTCAGAGCATTCAAGGAGACAGAAAGTTGTAGTGAGAATAAAGGCAGGTGTTGGTCTTTCCTACTTGGCCCAATTCAGAGAATCAGGCGTGTAGAAACGCTTGAGTCTGTGTTGCTAATGCCTTTCTTGATCCAAAATAAAAGGACAGAACTGGAAAATGTCACCATGTGGCTTAGAACCCAGTAGAACAAATGTGAGTTCAATTATCCGCACATCTGGAAGACCCCTTTAAGATAGGTTTTCCTTTTGTACCTTTCCTAAGACAATCGGAATATGACTCAGAAGCCTGGAATATTAGTAATATAAAAGGACTGTTAAGCTATTGGTTGAATTAGGAACGGTTTGCAGGTAACAGTTGTTCAGAGAAAGATATTCTGCTAAGGATGAAGATAAAATGGTCAGCATGACACCACCTGAGCCCTCTCTGTAGGACAAGACATCTGATTTTATTTCCAGGACAAATTCTTTGGATCACATCATACTCACCTGGATCTTCAAGCCTATCCTTGAGATAACGTTTAACTTATGTTCTTAAGAATAAAGCCTTAAAAATGCCCCAGTTTCTTTTCTTAGATCCTTTGCCCGGTGCACTTATTGCTTATGCTAAGAAACAACGCCGAACCTTCCTTATACTATTGCTGAAAAATTCTCTTCTCTCTGAAGCTCGAGTCACTTTTTTCTAGGCCCTCACGGCGGCCTGCTACAGGTCAGCACCGAGGTCCCGGGCTGAACTGAAATGAGACGTAGCGGCAGGGTTTTGACCCTAGACGGCACCGGTCCTTGTCTGCAGAGCCTCTTGGCTGTCCGTGGACCCATCAGCGCTTTGCAGACCGGTCACATAGCTGCTGCCTCAGGACAAAAACCTAAGGATCCCGATGATCAGCTTTAACCAGGGGCAACTTGGAGTCCCCCAGGAGCAAGGTGAAGTTAGTGGCCCGGGTGAACATGGGTCCGAGAAGGGGTTTCTCATGGGTTCTGTGTTCATCCTGGGTACTGCAGGTAAACCACGCTTTCGAAGCCTTTATTTGTTACGATGTCACCTCTTCCTGAAGCTAAAAACGCTGCGTCAAGGGCTTCCCCTGCCTTCAGGATAAACTCAACGCTCAAGGCTTCCCTCCCCGTGCAGCCCCTGCTCCCCACCCCCACCCCACCCCCACCCCCCAGGGGCACACAGCCTGCGCTCAGGGCCATGGTGAGAGTGAACCCCTATCTCAGCACCTGTCCCTGCTCCTGAAGGCGACAGGTGAGTGGGCAGAGAGCAGTTTAGTTCTGTACCGGATGTTACAGGAACTCATGGAGTCAGCAGATGAGAGACTTGTGTATTTCAACCCTCTAGGTTCACACCGGGTCAGGTGGGTCAGAAAGCAGCAGCAGTTCATCAAATGGAATGGAGGTGCGAGTGCAGGGGGCAGATGGGAACCTGGACTCCAGAAGACAAAGACAAAGGGGCTGTTAATGGCATTGTGAGGGCTACAGAAGAAACCTGGAATGTCCCCCAAGGCCTGTGGGATCTCTCTCTTTCTTTGTGCTGTTGGAAAGTGGCAGAAACTGGAAGATGCAGGAACTGACAGAAGGACTTCTGGTGGCTCAGGCTGTGCCCTGAAGGAGACACCGGGGTCCTGGTCTCTTTTCTCTTTTATCCCCTGTCATGAAGTGAATGGGTTTCCTGTGTCACTTGGTCCTGCCCTGATGCACTGTTCCTCTGCAGACCCCCAAACAGGGCCAAGTGATCACTGACTTAAACCTCAAAAAACTGTGAGCCAAAATAAATGCTTCTTCGGGGTGCAGGTGTTACCAGGCCTTGAACCTAGGACCTTCCCACAGCAGTAGGGTCCAAGCCCTATTAAAAATTTCTTATGTTTATCCAGGGAAACAGAGTCTTGCTCAGTATACGTTGCTGTGCTGAGCTCAAACTTGAGATTCCCCCTGTTGTAGATTTCCAGAGTGCTGAAAACCCTTTTTCTTTTTAAGTTGATTATCTCATGGATTTTGTTATAGTGAGGGAAGGCTGACTAACACAATGAGACATGTAACTGGGCTGGTGGTGGTGATGTGTGCCAATCATCTTAGCACTCAAGACACTGAGGCAGGAGGATTGTGAGCTTGAAGACAGCCTGGGTTACATAGAAAGACCCTTTTCTCCCCACCCTTGCAAAAGAAAAAAAAAAGCGTGAAATTAGAGGTGGATAGGAGCAGGGTCTTACTAAGGCTTTCTAAGCATTGCCAAAGAGTTTAATGTGTCTCTTTAAGCTTCAATTGAGGTGAACAAAAGATCAAGGAGGGAGGGAAGGAAGGAGAAAGAATGAGACAGACAGAGAGATAGAGACAGAGAAATGAGCCAAGAGAACACCAAACTATATTAGCCTTGCTTAGTCAGCACACATTTGTTCAAAGCAACTGTGCAAATCTCTGTGACACTTAGGAGAGAACGTACAGCAAAGGACACCCAAAGCTCTCACAAGTCTTACTTAAAAACCTCAGTTACCAGGTGTTATGGTTTGTATCCAGATGTCCCTCCAAAGCCTCATGCAGTCATAGGGGCGGGCTTCTAAAATTTGTGATTAATTCATGGTCCAATGCTGGGATTATGGGTGTGAGCTACACTTACCATAGGGTAAGTATGGCCTACATACAATAAAGGACCAGAAAGTGTCTTCTCTACATGTTCCTCCTCCTCTGCTCTTGTTGCTTTTGCTGTCTTTCACTGCCATGAACTGTTGCCCTCTGCCATGTGCCACCCTGCCTTGGAGCCAGCTGATTACCGACTGAAACCCCCATAAACTGTTAACTAAATAAACCTTTCCTTCCTTCATTTTGTGTGTCAGGTATTTTGTCTCAGCAGCAAGAGAAAAGTAACCAGCATATGGGGGATGGTGACATATGCCTGTAATCACAACATTCTGGGAGGCTGAGACAGGAGGATAGCAAATATGAGCCTAGCTCAGACTAGTTAGTGACTTAGCAAGACTTTGCCTCTAAATAAAAAGGAAAAAGGACTGGAGATGTAGCTCAGTGTAAAGACCCTGGGTAAAATCCCCAATACCACAGCAAATAAATAAATGAATAAGTAAATATTGAAAAGAGCTGGGGATGCAGCTGAGTGCAAGGCTGGGGTCCTGTCCTCAGTGCTGGGTCCCCCCTGTTACTGGGAACCGGTTCCAGAGCTTTCCCACTTAGCTGAATCTCTAGCCCGTTTCATTTTTTTATTTCAAGACAGGGTCTCACTAAGTCATTAAGTTCCCCGAACTGGGTTTGGATTTGAGATCCTCCTGCTTCAGCCTTCCGGAGAGCTGGAATTACAGGTGTGTATCACTACGCCCAGCTTGAAAAGTCTGGATTTAAATTAAACAGTAATGAGGGGCATGAAATGTTTTCAAACCATCTGTCCTCTCACCCAGAAACTGCTATCTGCTTTCCATCTCTTGAATTTGACTTCTCCAAGGACTTCATGGAAGTGAAATCACACACTGCTTATCCTTTTGTGCCTGGTTTTATTTCACTTAGCATAATATCTTCAAGGTCTGACCATGTCATAGCACATTGTAGAATTGCCTTGTTTTTAAGGCTGAATGCAGTTCCGTTGTATGCTTACGCCACATTTTATTCATCTATCCCATTGATGGACATCTAGGTTACTTTCTTTTAGCCATTATGAGCAGGCTGGCATACACAGGGAGTGACAAGTGTCTCTTCAAGGCCTTGCTTTTGATTCTTTTGAGTATACAACACAAATGTGGAGTTGCTGGATTGTGCAGCAATTTTATCAAGTTAGATAATTTTATCCTAATGTGAATCTTAAAACATTATTTTGAGTGTTTGATTTCATTATATCACAGAATTCACTCACTCAAGTTCAGTCTCTTTTCAGTTAAGAAATATTAATTAAGTACCTACATTGTTCTAAGTACTAGGTACACAGCAGTAGCCCAAACAGGAAAAAAATTATTTCTAGAAATGTGAATGCTAACTGAATATTTATTTTAGGAAGCTATCATTATCTTCTTAAGTATAATGATATTGTGGGTATGTTTTCAAAGGAATATTTTAGAGTCAAATGTTTTTAGACACATATACTAAAAGATTTATTTATAGGCTAACATTTTATGTACGACTTGTTTTAAAATAGCCCAGTGGGAGCTGGGTATGATGGTTCATGGCTATAATCCCAGTTATTTGGGAGGCTGAGGCAGGAGGATCTCAAGTTTGAGACCAGACAAGGCAAATTAGTGAGACTATTTAAAAATGGGAGAGGCACTGGGAGTGTAGAGCTCTTGCCTAGCATGCACAAGGCCCTGGCTTCAATCTCCTCTATGGTGGGATGTGGGAAACCCAGTGGGATGGCGGATGCAGGAAGCTAGGTGAGGGTACAGAGGAGACGGGAGTCAACAGTTGCCGCATCAGGCTGAGGGTGGTAAGGAGATGCCTTGTGCTGCTCTTCTGCGCGAGAATGATATTTTAAGTAGTAAAAAGTGAAGAAGCCAGGCGTGGCGGCACACACCTGTGGTTCTAGCTCTCTCAGAGGCTGAGGCCGGGGGTCACAGCTTTGAGCTCAGCACAGCATTTGAGCAACTCGGTGAGACCCTTTTTAAACAATTTAGAAGAGGTCTGGGGATATAGCTCAGTGTGAAGGCCTTGAATTCGATGCCTTTGGGAAGAAAAAAAAAGTGAAGAAACAGAAGCCTTTCTCTTGCGGAGTTTATGGTTTAGTGTTGGAACTTGTGCTTCCACTGACATCAACAGCAAAGTCAGGCGATCCGATGCTACAGTGCCCGAAAGGAACAGGCTGGTTGGCAGGTTAGATGAACGAAAGTGAGGAAATGGGGTTCCTGTCCAGGGCGTGGAAATGCAGGCATCCGGGGTTCCAGAGCCATCCTGATGCAGGCAGTACCTTGGGAGCGGATGTTTCTGGACTATTCGGAGTATGTGTAAGTACATAATTAGCTTGCAGATGCTTATCAGCAAGTATGCAGCAAAGTATTTGTTTTGGTTCAGAATTTTGAGCTAGATTATTAAACCCAGTGTGGTGGCCCATGCCTAAACGCCAGCACTTGGGAAGCTGAGGCAGGAGGATCATGTGAGTTTGTAGCCAGCCTGAGTTACATAGGGTGGTCCTGTCTCAAAAACCAACAACTAAAAAACTAAAAACAAAACCCTTCAGACAATTTGAAAAGTGTTATGACAGTAGCTTAAAAAAAACAAAACATTCAAATTGCACCCAAAATCACAATAATTAAGTTAGAAACAAGTGAAAAACAAAATGAGCAGATTTATCTCTCTTGTGCTACTGGTTTTAGGAAAACAAATTAGTGAGACTAAGTTAACATCCCTGATTTCACAGAGATTTAATTTAAACATACAATGGAGAATGTAGTTTTTGTTAGATTCATAGGAGAACAACAGGGAAAGACACCCATAAACTTGTTTGTATATATTTTTAAAAATTATAATGAAATTAATCGCATCAGTCCTGGGGGCCATAGGACTGTTTTCCCCTTCAGGTGTACCCACTGGCTTCTCAAGGACCACGGTGGTGTAAAGCATACATTGTTCTCAGGGATGTAGGAGCTCTGATTTTGATGTGAAAACTCAGGTGGGAAACTGAACGGGATGTAAGCAGGGCATCTGAGGATGAAAAATCGTTTTCCAGTGCCATCGTGGGAGTCGACCTGCCCCTTCTGGAGGACTGGGAATCATTTAGGTGTGGGAGGTAAAGGACAAATGTCTGAGCCTTAGTGGACTAGGAGAATAGCCATGCCATTCTCAGAAACTGGTTATTTAAGAAGAGAAGCTAGTTTAGGGCGAGAGGAGATATGCTGCCTTTGAAAACAAATAGCATGGCAACTAGCCAGAAGCGTGGGGCAGGATCCTGGGGGAAACGGATCGGCCTTCACCCCTCAGCCTCCATTCCACTGGTACGCGTGGGACTTGTGGTCCGCCACACCCAGCACACCCCAGATAGGTCTGGGTAGGGAAGGTTCACACTGAGACCAGAGTAAGGCTACTTTTCCGGACCGGAAGTTTGGACAGAGCTCCCTGAACCCCAAACTGGAAGGCATGGGGTAGCAGAACCTAGGCCACAAAGGGGGACCCTCCCTCCCCCTGCTCTGGCCCAGGGAGCTTCCCACCTGACCTGAAGCAGAGATGTGATCTGTGAGCTGTTACTTCAAATCTTTCGTATCTCCTGTTTTTGGTTCAGATTACAACCAGTAAACAACCAGCCTCCCAAAAGACAAAAGAGTTTCCGGTTTGCAAATGCCAGGCCATCTGTTTCTCATTCTATCCGCTCTTCGCTGGCCTCTTCCCCCTTCCGCCCCCCTAGGACACACAGCTCAGCTGGGCGCCAGTGACCTTATTTGACTACATTTGCTTAAAGAATGCTGGGTTTGTTACTGGGATGAAACTGGGAAGTTCCTTGTTTCCTTTCTGAATAGGTTATTTTGGATTTACTTCAAATTTTTTCCCCATAAAAGTTCTGTACTTAATCTAAACAACAGGTAATTCTAAACACAGCAATATGGGTAAGATTAAGCCAAATGCCATTTTGTTGAAGGCGAAACAAAATTTCATCTTCATGTCCTGTTAATAGACACAATTAAATTTAGCCAAGCAGGTGCAGCCCGTTGGGAGTTCTATCTCCTGTATCACTGGGCTAACCAGGGACAGGCCACCAAGCCTGCTCCCTGCCCCCTGCCCCTCAGTACTGGGATTGAACCCAGGAGCTCTCTGTCACTGGGCTACACCCTCCAGCCCTTTGTACTTTGTATTTTGAGATAGAGTCAATCTCATTAAATCACCCAGGAAGACCTCAAATTTGTGCTCCTTCCCCTTCATCCTTGTGAGTGGCTGGGATTCTAGGTGCACATCGCTGTCTCTGGGTTGCCTTTGGCTTTTTAATAATAGCTAGACTGAAGGGGCTGAATTGGGATCTCATTGTGGCTGTGACTTGCATTTTCCTAATGATCAGTGATGTTGAACTCACTATGTTCAAGGCTGGCCTTGAACTCACAGCAATCCTCCTGCCTCAGCCTCTGGGGTTGCAGGTGTGTGCCACCTGATGTGGCTAAAAAAAAATTTTTTTTTTGAGCTGTGGGAGTAGCTCAGTGGTAGGGTGCTAGTTTGATCCATCTTCAGTCACACACACACACACACACACACACACACACACACACACACTTGGAAAAACATGGAGCAGTGTGTGGTAGACTGGGATGTGATCCTAGCACACAGGAGGCTGAGGCAGGAGGATTGCTGTGAGTTTAAGGCCAGCCTGAATTACTTAACAAGACCCTGTCTCAAAAAAAGGATGCATATTGACTTTTCCATCAATTGAGGTTAAAAATGCAACACTACCCATCTAAGGGGAGGCAGCTAAAATGTCGCCAGCCCTGCTTCTCTCCTGAGATGCAGGAGTCTGAGGTTTATCTTTAGAAATTGTCCCTAATTTGCTGTAGCCTGGTGTTACAGGTCCCTCTTGTGTTGGTTGCTAATATTGTCTTGCTTCTGTTCGTAGATCCAGGAATTCATCAGTGCAGTACGAGCCATGTCTTCCTCCTCCGCCCTCAGTATCATCCTTCACCAGCGCTGTGATCACGGCCACTGCCTGCATCTCCATCAGATGCATAGCCACGCGGTGTGTGTGCAGTTAGTCCTAACAGGAAATCCTATGCTGAAGTAATTAGTTACTCTGTGACACTGGGGATTGAACCCAGGGACTTCATGCCAGGCTATGTTTCCAGCTCCTTATTAATGCTTTTTTTTTTTTTTAGTCTTGAGACAGGAGGTGTCTAAATTCTCAGCCTCCCAGAGTGCTGAGATTACAGGGTGTGTGTATGGGCATGAGAGAGAGGGGTGAGGGAGAGAGACAGAGAGCGAGAGCACTTCCTGGCTTATCTATGAAATTTATTTCTTTTTTCTCAACTGTGTTCTCTTGATGAACTTGCATGTTTACATGCCGGTTTCTGCACTGGTGAAGTGAATGTGACGCTCACGGAGCCATTTTCAGGCTAAAAAGAATAATATAGTGCCCGATGTAGAGGCTCAAAATATATTACTTCTTTCCCGGCTCATTTCTTTTTTTTTCTAAGGAAGACAAAAACTGTTGCAAAGAAAGAGCAAAGACATAATTGACGTGAATTGGATATGCTCTGAACTTTTTGTAAGAATTGAATAATCTTTAAATTACCTACATAATGTTGGGCAATTAAATAAAGATCCAAAAAAATCAAATTAAAAAAATGCTCATCTCTGTGCCCCTTACAATATGTTTTGCTTTCTGTTTTCCATCTTCCTGCCTTTGCTGTACTTGGGGAAGGTGAAAGGTCCTGGCTTTATCTCTTGTGGCTCAAATCTGTAAGTGCCTGTTTTTGCTGTCTTAGAGCTGTGTTTGCAGCAAATCTCAGCACAAAATACAAACACATTTTTTTTGAGATTAGTCAGGAGAGTCTTGTATACAAAGTTTTCACTAAGGCACTACTGATGATGCATAATTATGTGCCTGCTCAACATAAAGGATTTCTTCTTGCTCTGCGTTCGTACACTGCAGTGCACGGTGCGAGCAGTTCAGTTAGCCCATCCATACATTGTGTTGTTGTGTGTTGTTTGTTCTCACAGATGTATCACCAGGAACCTTGTGGCTTCCCAGTTCCCCTGTGACTTCCTATGGACAGACACTGGCTCCACCACAAAGTCAGCTTTAATAAATATTTATTGAATTAAGGTGACTCGTGTATCTTGTTTTTCCTATGGAGACTGGAAATGTTTCCAAAGAGGAACTTTGCTTTCTGTTTTTGTTCCTCCTTTTTGCACCTCTCATCCTACTGTGATGTTCAAGAGATAGTTGATACGGACTTGATCGTATTCACAGGGCAGAACGGCGTAAAGCAGAGGCCCCGATGTTGCAAGGAACCTTAGCACTGTAGCCTGAATTCCTGACAGTGACCCCACTAAACACTAAAGGTCATTCTGCTAACACACACACACACACACACACACACACACACGGGCACACGGGCACACACAGGCACAGACACATCTCCACATACTCTTATCCGTCACAATTTTTTCCCTGGGTGATACACCGCTTACCAAGGCAGGCTTTTTGGTCAGAAGTCCTTCTTAGATGGGAGCTGCAGGTTTTCTCCTTATCTCCTTTATCTGAGATCTAAAATCTACCCACTGGAGGAATATGAAACACTTTTAAATCCATTTTCCATGTGACAACCCATCACATATGCAAAGAGAGTCTTTTTCCTTTGTACAAACCTTCCTGGCACTTGTACAAAACGTACCTGAATTCTTTTCACATTCTCTTCCTTTTCCCTCTGCGTCTCGGTCCTCCAAGCCCCCATGTGGCAGCAGGCTGCTTGCTCTCACTGAACGCTCTGAGAGCTTCGGCATCACTGCTACATAGCGTAGCTGGAATCTTTTGCCAACAAGCACCCTCTTACTGGGCTTGATTGCTCCTTGGAACTAATTATAATCATCGTCATGTTCATTAATTGAGAATTCCTGTGTTCCAGGCACTGTGATAATTGGCTTTCATATGTTGTTTCTTTTAATTCTCCCAAACTTGTAAGGTGGGTGTTATAATCACAGATCAGCAAACCAAAGCTCGGTAAGGAGAAATTATTTTTCCTACATAGTAAACAGCAGAGCTGGGGTTGGAATCCAGAAATGTCTGATTTCTGGGCCCCTGTTTATATCTACTATGTGTACTGTCTCCCAAAGTGAAATGGATCAGTCTCTTCAGCACCGAGTTTGTTTATTATCAGTACTGGATTCTTTTTGTTTATCTTCCCCAGATTCCATTTTCCTCTCAATTACATAGCTAGACCAGGCTACTTGATCCTAATTGATTACTTTTTCACCCTTCTAAACATTTTTCTCGGTCCTTTTCTGTGAAGCTATTTTCTTTGTGTCCTTTAACCTTGAACAAAGATGTGATTTCAAAATTGCATGGTGACATGTCTGCCCTGTCAAAGTCACTTCTGGACACATTACCTTACCACGTGATATAGCAGGCCAAAGCATGTCTACATACAAACAATCACGCGTTCACATCCATGCAGTGTGTATCTACAGCAGGGTGGGTTGATCTTCCATTTACCTTGGCAACAGGAAAAATAAACTGTGTTCTCAGAAATACTCCCCTTAAACTCAATTAAAACTCCATTTGCTGATGTAGCTTTCTTTCCCCAAATCAAATCTTTCAGAGAACTTGAAATCTGTTATGCCAGACGGGTTTCTTCTACTTAAGGCAATAGCACAGGTTGAAGTTGCAGAAATAAACCCAGTTTCAAATGCTTTGTCAGGAAATTGTGTTCCCTATGCCGGTGGTATCAGTGGGTGAAGATTCTCTGTGTTTACTGAGGATGTGGCTTCTTCCTGAAGAGCCATGGCACCCAGGACGAGTTTGAAGCTTTAGGTTCAAAGTCTTTAAAGCACCCAAATTAAATTTCATAAACATATTACACATAAAAAGAAAACAACTGATTTTCAGAACATGGAATTTATTCCCCAAACAAAAATATTCTCCTGTACATCAATGCACATGGTATGACTTGTTTAATAAAAGAAAACTTAGCAGCTTTGGTAACAATTTGCTCTACACAGAAGTAACTACTTTAATTCCCAGAAAGACTCACCTAAATGTAATGGCTTTATACTCTGACATGATTTGCTTTTAGATTTCTGGATCTGAGATGATCTGAACATCAGTCATCGGTGTGAGAAGTTGGACAGGTTCTCTGAGACTTCGCATACTCATTACATCTCAGGTCTTCTGCTAAATTCCAGGTGGTTTGGAGACTAAAAGAAGTGGCCAGACTTCTGCTTTGTACTCCTGAGTATAGTTTGTAAAGGGTGGGGTTGCAGTTTGCTCTGCACTGGGTTCTAGTTTATGGCCTTCCCTTCCTTGACATCAGGAACTCCCAATCCCAGACACCTCCTTTCCCAGGGCTGATCTGTAAACATAGTGCCCAAGTTCTTGTTCCAGGCCCCCCTCCCCCCTCCCTGCTCTCTGCTCCCACCTTGAAAAATCTCCACCGGCTCATTGCTCCCAGTGCTACCTCCCTATTTATGACCCCATAGTTTGGACTTCTCTGTCGATCTGCAGACCTTGCATCCAATTGTTTACATCACCACTCTAAGCAGATGTCCAGAAGACTACTTCAAAAAGGAGATATTGTTTTACTGTCCATAACCTTCAGAGGCCACCCTGAAATACAAAAGGGGCTCACATAGCCCTGCACTTCATTTTTATTATTTTTTTTTAGGCAGGGTCTCACTATCGTGAAGGTTGGCCTTGAACTCACTTAGGTAGCACAGGCTGGCCTCAAGTTCTTGCTGATTCTTTTGCCTCAGCCTCCTGAGTTCTGGGGTTACAAGCACACTCCTGCACCCAGCCAGCAGTGCACTCTTTCCAATCCCATCTCCTCCACTTTATCTTCTTAATATTTTTCAAATTCTCAGGGAGTTTTGTCCTTGAGACATCACCTATGTTACAGTGCTATTTGGCAACATAACCTGCTTAGCCAGGTCTTTTCTCAGTTGTTTTTGTGGTAAATCTCTCTTTTCCAATCTCCATTCAAATATCACATCCTCAGAGGAGTCTTGAGCTAAACAGTGTCTTTACCAGAGTCTTTCTCATTCTCGGGACAGGTCATTCCCTCCCCTTCTACCTCTCTCTTATGTTATGTGTTTCTATCTCATGAGAATGTAAACCTCACAAGGGCAGAGATTCTGCACAGGGAGGGCAACAGTTCGTAAGAATAGCTACGTCCAAGGAAGTACAGAAAGCCAGGAGCCAGAAAGCCTAATGGAATTGACTCCACTAGGGCAGCTCCAACCTCTCACTGCTGTGGGGGACACACAAAGTCCTGGCCATGGAAACCAAGCACTGGTGGTCAAAGAGGCAAAAAGCAGACCAAGCTATCTTAGTTACTTTTCTCTCATTGCTGGGATTAAATACCTCACACCCAGAGTTAAAGGAGGAAAGGTTTATTTAGCTTATAGTTTATCTCTTTTCAGTCCATAATGATCTGGCATCAAGACACTGTGGCAAGATGTGGACTCCAAAGGGCTTGGGTGGCTCTGCTGCTATAGCACTTCTGGTGGTTGTAGCTCCCATGCTTTCTCTCTTGAGCTGGCTCTGCTCTCGCCTTGCAGGTTTCCTCAGATGATTTATGTTCCTGGCTTCTCCAAAGTTCTGGGGTCTCCACTGAACCTTGGGCTTCACTCTCATAGCTTCACACATTGTCCTCTCAGGGATACATTGCTTGACCTCAGGAGCTGACGGCCTTGTGCCTGCGTGCTCATGATCCCTCTTCCTCTGTCTGTCTGTCTGTCTGTCTGTCTGTCTGTCTGTCTTAGGTAAGTCCTCCCTATGTAGCCCAGGCCGGCCCTAAACACCTAGCAATTTTCCCACCTCAGTCTCCTGGGTGCTGGGATCACTGGCATGAGCCTCTACACCCAGCTCATTTCTTTCTGGACAGCTGCATGTTGGCTTTTTGCTAGTTTTTTAGCTGCTTCCCCAGAAGGAAGCTGAAAAATCTCCCCAGATGATTAAAGGTCCTGGTCAGTTTCTTGTGAATGGAGACTGACATATTGTCTTGGAGTGCTTGTAGTGTTGATTTTCAGGGTAAGATCTTGTAAAACTGTCCTATCAGGATGTCTGCATTCTGACTCATAGCTCACTTCCCATTATTTATTTATTGAGTTATTCCTTGAATAGACATTTAAGACCAGAGTATGCAAATATGAATGTACCATGTTCCCTCGCCTTGAGTTAGATGGAAGGGGAGACACAGGCAAGGCAGGCGCATGGCCATTGCTATAATGCAATGTCGTCAGAGTCGTCACAGAGCCATGCGTGGGGCATCAGCATATTATAAAGGAGAGGGATCAGGAGGGACCAAGGGAGAGTAATACCTGAGCTGAGCCTGCTCTGTGCATGTGCATTGTGTTGGGGCAGGCGGGAAAGGGTACGTTCAGTTACCCATTGCTGTGGCATAAACACCTCAAAGCTCAGTGGGCGGAAACAACTACTTACTTACTCCCGATCCTTCAGTTGGGGCAGAGCTTGGTGGAGATGGCCGCGTCTGCTCCTGGGGGTGCTTGCTGGCTGCTTCACTTAAGGCTGCAGGTCCTAAGACAGTCTCACTCCCTTATCTGGTGCCTTATCCACTTTCTTCCTGGGCCTCTTTCTCCAAGCTTCTGTACACGGTGAGTGACATTCAAGAGGGTGACAGCAGACACTGCCAGGGATGAGGTCAGAGATACGATTGGCAGTGTTGCTTCTAGCACCTTTCTCTGTCACAGCAAATTACGAGGCTAGCCTAGATGCAAGGGAAGAAGCCCTGTGCTCTGTCTCTCGAAAAGCTGGGAGAACATGCTGGTAGCCATCTCAGGGGACATGCTACAACGGGGGGAGAGAATGTGATGAGGGATCCTGAAGAGATTTGAGGGGTTAAATGCAGTTGAATAAGACAGAAAAACTGGGAGCACCGGGCCCCTGGGGAGTGGCATGCAAGGATTGACCCTTTGGTGGAGCCATGTCCAGCTATCAGGAAGATTTCTGGTGACCCAGTATTAACTGTCAGGGTGACAGGAGCCTCCTGTCCCTCAGAATGTAGTGTCTGTCTTTCCTGCAGGATGTTTGTAGCTCTAAACAACAACAAAACAAAAACAAACCAGACAGCTGGGTGTTCATTGTGTTTACAGAGCAAATTATAGGAACTGTCCTCTGCCAGTTAATCTCTGGTTGTTACATAACTTTTTTCATGGATCTGATTTGGAGCCACTATGAACTATTTTAATATGGTAGCAAGGCTGCGAAAGGGCAGCTGACGTTCTCCTTCTTTACACTACACCAGTGACCACTGTCTGTTCATAAAGGATGTAGGAGATTGGCTTAGTAAAGTTACAAGTAGTGTCTTCTACTCACCACTCTGGTCACAAACTCTGGCTATCTTCTTGCCTTTCTACAAGCAAAGGTGTTTTATTTCTTAAGTCAGTTTTCCCCTGTGCACAAAGGCGACCTCACAGGTCCTGCTCTGCCTGGAGCAGTCATCCTTGACTCCCCATCCTAGCAGAGCTTGCATCTCCCTTTCTGTACATCACACCACCAGTCTGTTGGAGGCACGCATCTAAGAGAACAGCCTGTTTTCCAAAGGAGTGTCTGTGCAAAAACATATAGCTCAACACATCTGTGCACCACTAGGAAACCAGAGCCTCCACCAACCCACAAGGCCTCCTGCCTGGCAGCTTGGCCAGCAAGCCTCGCCTTCCTGCAGCAGCCGCTGTGTGATTCCAATCACAGCTCAATGATTTTTTTTGTTTTCTGCCAAAGAAGAACTCAAGCTTGCAGCAGCTATCTGATCGAAGAGCCAGTTTGTGGTGGAGCAGAAGATGATGGCATGATGGACCTCAGAGAGTCCAAAACCATGGAGTGAAATTTTAATGAACTTTCCATTGTCAAAGAGTTTCTGTCTAGGCCTTTTAGCCAAGGAAATTTACTGTCAGTGTAAAGGTAGTAGACATTATTTCACTGAAACTTGTAGCAAGTATGTTTTGCGCTGTTCTCACATTCGAAGGGCTGCTACCTGTGCCTCTGTTGGGGAAAGCGTGGGCTGATGCCACAGTGTGGCATTGTGCATGTTGCTGCAGTGAACAGAGAAGCTCAGGCATCTCTTTAACACACTGATTTCAAATATTTCAGGTACATCAGGAAGCGGAGCTGCTGGACCATGCAGTAATTCTATTTTTAGTGTTTCAAGGGCCCTCCATAGAGTTTTCCTCAGTGGCTGTGCTAATCTACATCTCCACCAATCCAGCCCTTTTAAAATGGAAAGCTCTAATAAAAATTTCCATTTGGTTTCTATTGTCAGATTATTTGAAGGCATTTCTGTCTGGTGTCATTTTCATTAGTTCTTGACCTCGTGTAATCTCGCCCTGGTTGAAACCTTTCACGCAGAGCACTAATTATTCCTTCTTAATTACACTAGAATGACCACACAACCTCACAGGACTGGACACGTCCTGCTTTGCTTATGATTGACTTGTAGGTTGATTGAACGGACTCATTGATTATACCTAACAAACAAGTACCTTTAGTGTATCAGTGTGATAATCCCAGAGACCATAACATTTAAAGAATTTTTAGTTTAGTATTGTTTTGTTTTGTTTTGTGCAAACTGGGTTCTGTGATTAAATACATTTTATAAACTCCGTTCCAAACAATGAGGTAGGTTTCTTTCCCATGGTATTGCTCAGAATCTAGAGTACACACAGGCTGTTGGAGAGCAGCTGACAGCCTGTCCTCTGTATTTCAAATTCATTTGGCCGTGAACATTCCCCCTCTGCCTCCACCGAAAGTGACTCATATGTTCTGTGGCAGTACTACTGGGCGTATTTTCTAATTTTTAAAAAAATTTTATTTTTCATCTGGCTCATTTTCATGATGCACTAGTAAAATATCAAGTCTGTGATGTACAGGAGAAAATGTAGAAATTGGTCCTTTTGTTAGACATTTAGGAGAACCCTATTCCGTGGACACAAATGTGTGTCCTTACACACATATAGGACACACACTTTTGGCAGCTCTTCGGATTCCTTTACCACCACCTGGTTCTCACACTGTGCCCGTTTCCAGTGGGCGGTGACTGCAGGTGGTGCAGACACTTGCTGGGCTGCTGCCCAGTCCTCCTTGGCCAGAGACCTGCTCAGAAGGTCCAGCTCCTTTCTATGTTACCAAACTGGGAAGAAAAACCACAGCACAAGGTATGGGGCTGCCTTCCGGTTCCATGGCGCATCTTGGAACGAATTCCCTCAAGAGTGAACTTCTGCTAATAGGAGGAAGCTGGGAGGGGCCTGGGCAACTCAACTTCCTGATCTTTCCTTTGCAGCTTCCAGATGTCCCACAGGCTGGACGGATAGAAGCCTGTGCCCCGCTCACCTCCTCTTGTCCTGGGCAGCCAGAATAGTCATGCATTGTCTTGAATCTTCCCTCCTCTTATTTTCCTTTGTCTCTATTTTTCTTGTCCTAGATTCTCACCTCACAAAGTCCCAGCTCTGTTTTCTACTGAACCTAGGCTAAGCACGCAGTAGAATTCACAAGGCAATGCTTGGATAGCTGGGAGAAAACCTTTCCCATGTGGAAGGGTGGTGAGAGAAGTGAGTGGCAAGATTTTCGAAGACACCTGACCTTTACTCATTCCCTCACTTTACGTTACGGCCCCTCAAAGCCTCATGCTCTCATGGCGGGGCTTTTAGGAGTGACTGGGCCCCGGGTGTGTGATACAGTAAGTCCCCCACTTGCAAACAATCTCCTTTCTGGAGAATGTTCGTAAGTCAGATTCATTTGTAAGGCCAACGAAGTGAGTCTTGTGCACCTCTGACAGTAATATACCAGGCATTTGGTCTGCGCTTCTCAGGGGTCCTCTCCATGTCACCGCTGCTTGTCCTCTTACTTTCTGATTGAGCACTGTAACACTGTACCCTGTGGTACTGCATAGTAAGCACCCAGCAGCACAACTGTGACAATGTGCTGCAGACACCTGAGCTACTTCTGCGATCTGTTGGCATCAGTGAATGTTCATAGGTCAGGGACTTACTGTTCTGGATCATGGGTGTGTGGTACTGGATTAGTCCACTGATCGGGTTAGCATAGCTCTGGGGGGTGGATGCAGAATTTATAGGAAGGGAATCCCACCCGAGGTGTGGTTGGCACCAACCAATAGGCTTGTAGCCTGCGCGGAATAGAAGGGAGTCACTTGTTACAGAGGAGACACTTTTAACATATATTTAGCCCTCCAGAGAGGTTAAATTACTACTTATTTAGTTTAATAAAATAGGAACATGTGTAATATACTATAGAAAGTTTTCTACCAAATCATCACTATGTACTGGAAACAGATACTAAGAAAAATTTTTTAAAAAATTTAAAAAGATATATTCCTACCAAATGAATTTAAAATAAAGTTATATGCATATAACATCCTGGTCGTTGAGGTCCAGTTACAGGAGCTGCTAGGATAGTTTTAAAAGGTTGATATGTCCCATTTCTCATACTCATGACGGTGAATATGTTGATTGTAGAAAAACTCCTAACCCCTTTCACATTTCCGCAGCTGGGCTTCCTCCCTTTTCTTCTTCTATTCCCAGCTGTGACCCCTACAGGTCCTCATTCTTTTCTTCTTGTCTACTTTATCTACTTTTTCCAGGCTTGGCTTTACTGTATGGACTGGGTCTGGCTAAGTCTGAGCCCTAGGAAGACACAAATGTAGCTGTGCTGAGCCAAAATCTTTAGCAAGTGAGGGGAAGGAACAAACAGGCCCTACACAGGAATTTCATCTTTTATTCTCCTGCAGAGGGATGGGCTTTGCTATGCTTCGATTTACTAATTTCTTGGTCTTTTATTTTAAAAATAATGTTTTTCCATTGTCTTTTTCTTTTCTGTTACTGAAATTGAACCCAAGGCTTTCATGCTGGGCTACATCCCCAGCCCTTTTTTATTTTGTTTTTGTTTTACTTTGAGACAGTCTTGCTAATTTGCTAAATTGCCCAGACTGGGCTTGAACTTGTGATCCCCCTGCCACGGTTTCTTAGAGTGCTGGCATCATAGACATGCATCACAGTGATGGCCTCCCTTGTCTCTTTAAGGCTTTCCTATACTTAAAAATTGAATTGAGATTGTTCTATTATTTACATTTCATTAGGACCAGTTTCCTTGGCCCATCACTCTGGGTGTTGATTTTCCTCATGTGTTTTGAAAAACAGCCAGAACCAAAACCAAAATTTAGACGCTGAATTCACTTTCCATAAGGTATAAATATCAGAATAGTCTTGGAGTAGTTTGTAAATGCGAGTATGTGAAGGAGAGTCCTTTCCCCCCTTGCTGCGGTCTTTCGGACCTGCAGTGAGCTGTGTGATCGGTTCCAGCTTAGATATGAGGTCTCAGGCAGTGACCTGGGCTTCTCTCCACAGCCGAATGGGGTTTATCTCAGACCCAGCTGCATGTTGGCCCAGATTCGCTGTGTGCTTCTCTCTCAGAGTCTTTTGTCTCTCTGGCCTGACCACAGGGTTTGCCTGGGCGGTGGGCACAGCTTTCCCAGCTCCCTTTTCTGGCCTAGCCTGGCTGGGCTCCTCCTCCTCATCTTGCAGACCTGGGACTCGCAGCCACTTCTGCCTGCTGTGACTTCAGCCTCTCCACTTCCGGCCCCACCCCTAGGAGCGCTCAATAAATATTTACCAAGCAAGAAAGGGATTAATTCATCTTGCTTCAGATAACAGTTGTCTTTCTGGCTTTAAAAATAATTCTAAATTGTTTAGTTTTGAAGACAGAAAGACATTTAAAGGTGAATGCATCTTCATCACAGGTAGAACCTCAGTTATCCAGAGCTGGCTTGAAAGCAATAGCATCTTCTTTACAAATGCTGATAATTTAAGCATTATTACACTTACGGCAGAGATGATGAACTTAAGTTAGCTGTTGAGGTCATTTTCCTTTTGCAGGAAGAAATACTTGACATCTGCAATTCAAAGGAGAGGTTAAGCACAAGGGTGTGAGTTTGAGCCCTGATACCAAACAAACAAAAAACAAAACAAAAAAACTCCCCCTAAACAAAGGAGGCGATATTTCTGGATCACATTTTGGAAGTGTCAGTCCTTGCATGGCGGGCTGGCTCCAGGCAGAAGAGTCTGGCACAAAGGATGAAGGGAGCAGCCTGCTCAATTGATGATGGCCAGGAAGCAGAGTGACGGGAGGAGCTGGGAGGGAGATGAACCCTTCCAGGCCACGACCCCAGTGACCCACCTCTTCCAACCAGACCCACTTACCAAGAGCAAGGCAGGCATCTGAAAGCCCCACCTATGAGTTCATGAGGCTCTTGGGGAACATTTTAATGAAAAACATCTTCCTAAGACACTATGACACACACTCAGGGAAGGACCTGGCTCATTAGTTGTGCTGAAATCTACTCATAAGAATGTAGGGATAATGTCGGAACACCTCTGTGACATTTCTGATGGATACCTGGCTATTAGAATACTTGTAGTGACAGAGAGCTCATTACCTTACCAGGTAACTTATAAATAGGACAGAAAGTTCTTTAGGTCAGGTCAAAAACTCATGTCCTGGAATTTTCCAACCATTGGCCTGAAAACAATCTCATCTCCATGTGATGACAGGTGTGCCTAATTATTAATTTCTTATGGTGCCTAATACATACATTAAATAGTGTCATGTGTGTATGCCAAGGGAAAAAACTGGTTTATAGAGGATATAATACTATCTTCAACTTCAGGTCTCCATGGGAGTCTTGGAATGTATCTCTCACAACTGTGGCATGAAAAGAACCACAGATAGTGTGTAAATATGGAGCTGTGTTCCAATAAAACTTTATTTACAAAAACAGGGATAGAACCAGGCCTAATAGCACAGGCCTGTAATCCCAGCACTGGATGGATGAGGCAGGGGGATTGCAAGTTTAAGCATAGCCAGGGCAGCTTAGTGACTTTGCAAGAACCTGTATCAAAATATAAAAGGGCTGGAGATGTAGCAGCTTGTGAAGGCCCTTGGTTCATACCTAGCACTAAAAAATAATAATCTCATACGATCGTAGATTCTCATCAGTTTAATCATTATAGTGGACCACGCCCCAGATGCAGGTAAGCAACACAGTGCAGTGGCCTCTCCTGAGGAATTCACACACTCAGCTGCCTGAGACGCCCAGCACTGTCTCCTACTCTCTGTGTGCCCAGAGCAATCACTCATCTTGTTCTGAGCCTTGGTTTCTGCGGTCTTTTTGTTGTTGCTGTTGCTGTTATCCTTGTTGTTTTTGAGACAGGGTCTTGCTGTGTAGTTCAGGCTGACCTTGGACTCCCCTGCCTCAGCCTCCTGAGTGCTGGATTACAGGTGTGAGCCACCATGCCCAGCGGGTTTCTGCATTGCTACACCAACTTTCTCATACCGCTCCTACGGATTTGCTTTTAAGGTTAGGGATGAAGTGTGTAACATGCGCTTAGCACAGACCGGGACCTTAGAATGCAGTTATAACTGTTAGTTGTTTTAAATGACAATGTAATATTTAGTTCTATTGTGACTGAGTTTTTGAGCCCAAAGAAGAAGGAAAATTCCGCTCCATCTAAAATTAGGGTATGGTAGTCAGCTTCTGCCCAGTTCCCTCTGCTGCTCTTCCACCCTCTGTGCATCCACCTGTTACCCAATTAACACCCTATTATGCTGAACACCTGCACAGAAGTAGTCAGTGGCTTCTTTCCAGCAGTTTCCTTGCTGCTTCCCCAACCCAGAGCCCCCAGCCGGCTGCCAGCCCTCGTAGGTGTTTGCCTGCAGGAAGCCTTTCGGGTTTGCTGAGCTTTCCCTGGGATCAGAAATTAATGTGGTAATTAATGCAAATGTCTGTTGAAGCCTCTCTCCTGGGTCCTGATCTGAAGAGATGATCCTCGCTTTTCTTAGACTTTGAAAATATAACCTTGTGAATGTGTGTGTATGTGAGTGTGTGTGTGTGTGTGTGTGTGCATGTCGTGTGTTGGGGGTGGGGAAGACATTGGAGAAGGGAGCAGAACCCCTAAGATAAGGGAGAAACAGTGTTGACAATGGGAAGAGAGAAGTAGAAAACCAACCCATGGCTCTGATCCAGGCAGAGAGGGGAAAGTTCAGCAGCATCAGCTTTTGAAATTTCCCCTTGTGCATTCTCATGTGTAAATGCAGGAGAGTGAGAAGGCCTGGGAATTTCACCCTTCTTCCCATAAAGTAGATCAATCAGTTACCTACTAAGGGGATGCATGTGGGTTCCCTAGGGGTAGATGCCCCCAGCTTGTCCTAGTTGCTTTTGCTGAGCAGTATATATCTACACTTGGTGTCCAGGACTGCACTATCTGTCCAGTGGACCTGCACTATCTCCCCCTACTTGATAGTGTGAACCTGTTGAACTTACAGAACCTTTGCCCATAGAGCTTCAGGGCTGGAGAGGAGCTCAGAGGGATCTTAAACTACTGCATGCCCTACATGAGATAACCAGGCAGGCCCTGATTAAGACGCAGATTCAGGGTGGAGCAGAGGCTGAATCTTAACAAGCTTTCTTGACCATGCTGCTGGGCCACACTGGAGGAGTGAGATGTAGAGCATTTCCATTCGAATCTGTGGAAGACTGCTGCTTCCAGCATGATGCACCAGCCATGCTTGCTTGGACAGTAGTGTTAGTCTCCAAAACATCAACATCCGTCAGCCCAGGGCTTATTCACATTGAGCCTCCTGGCCGAGTCCTAAGTCTGACTCCAAGTTTTCCAATATGGTTAGAATCACTGACCCTGGCCCTGTATTCCACCGTTGTCTCATCCCAGAGTTTATTTCATACTTGATACATTAATTCAAGCCTCTAAACCAAGTGGGACCTTGTTTTCCTCAAGCCATAAACTTCTATTGTTCCGAAATAAGAAGTAAGAAATTAAGTTAGAAGACCAGATTTTAAGTCACCAGAGGCTGATATTTATTAGTAAAATCCCTAACCTTCCTGGGCTTCACCTTTATCATTTCTAAAATTTATTTATTTATTTATTTTTGCAGTACTGGGGATCGAACTCACAACCTTGTGCTTGCCAGGCAGGTGCTTATGCCACTGAGCTAAATCCCCAGCTCCATTTCTAAAATATTATAAAATACTGTTCCACATATCGTGAAGGATGGATAGATAAAGAAAACATTTTCAAATCTGTAAGTAGAAATCGTGTAGATGAAACTGCTTTCCAGTGTTGCACTATTTTGAAACAAAATTTGTGAGCTTTCATCCATGCACATATTGCTTCTGTGTAAATCAAAGATGAGACTGAGAATCTGAGGTTTAAAAGATTTATGTCACCGGAGACTGTGATTTCTGGTCTAACTATTGGGGATGAAAGTTTGACGAGTAGGACCTTTTTAGAGTGACAAGGAGCCTGTAGTTGAAGCCTGCAGTGTCTTGGAAGACCTGAACTTTTGCTTTCTCTATAATTATACCACCTCTCTGCTCACACGCAGGTTTCTCTGCCATCAAATGAAGCATATAATTCCCATCACTGCGAGTTTGCTCCAAGAAGCTTCTTGGGTTAAGGTTATAGAACCACAGGGAGCTGCAAATCTCCAAACTGGCCTGGCTCCACTGCAAAGTGTGAGGCTATTCTGTGACTCAGATCATGAAACCAAGAGCTGGAAGGTCCTTTGAGATCTTCCAGTCCAAGGACCCCATTTTCCTGGTGAGAAGCTGTTACGGGTGACCAAGACTACTCCACTTGGTAGTGGAGAGCCAGGACCGGGGATCCTGGCTCCTTCCTCCACAGGAGGATGTCACTGGAAGGACACAGGAAAGTCCAGGGGCAGGGTTCTTCCCTCCGGTAGCTGAAAAATATGCACTTGGCTGCCTTTGTGCCTATTCTTGGGGACCACTCTGGTACCAGAAATCACTTTCTGTGGAGCTGTTTGTGGCATCATCATCATCATCATCATCATCATCATCATCATCATCAGGATGCTGGGCCAGTCCAGAGAGGTGGAGAAGGCAGATGAGAGTTTGGGACCATAATTGTAAGTGAAGTTAAGTCAGATACAGAGAGTTAAATATTGCATGGTTTCTCTTACATCAGAAATCCAAAATATGAATAAGTCAACAAGTAAAATAGAGATGGTGGGCCTGATGTGGCAGTTTACCCCTGTGATCCTAGCACCTGGGAGGCTGAGACAGGATGATCTCTTTGAGTTCATGGCTAGCCTGGGCTACCTACTAAGTTCAAGGCTAGCCTGAACTACATGGCAAGACCCTGTCTCAGATAACAAAAAAGAAAACAAATATAATAGGAAGCAAGGAGGGTAGATTTTTAGAGACAAAGAAGGGAAAGGTGGGGGTCTAAAATGCTCAAAATTGTTTAAGATAGTGATACTATATAGGGGCCAATTCCCTAAAGTGAAAGTAATTATTATGTATTACAAACGTATGCTAATAAAAAAGTCCAAAAAAAAAAAGAGAGAAAAAGAAAAGAAACTATGTATGCAAAAATTAAAGAAAAAATTTATCTTAAACAAGACCCTTCTCTGGAGAGTGGCTTCCAGAATCATCACTCTGTTGTTGATGGGCAGTGTAGAAACCTGACACTGTTGCGACTGTGCGATCAGTGGTAGCAGGGAGCTATTCACGAGCAACAGCGATGGTGTAAGGTTTTCACAGCAGGTCTGACCTGCCTCTGCACTTTCACCAGACTCCTGAGTTCCTCCAGCTCCAGGTATGTCATAACTGGATCTCTGTGGGCTTTTACCTTCCTGGGCTTTGGGGTGACACCATTTATTTGTTTATCTTGTGGTAGGAGGGGTTGAATTCAGAGTTCTTGCACTGAGTACATCCCCAACTATTGTTAAAAACATTAAAAATTTTTTTGGGATAGAGTGTTGCCAAGTTACTAAGTTTCAATCCACTTGCTTCAGCCTCCTGGAGACCTGGGATGAGAGATGTTCACCACCATACCTGGCTGCAGAGACTACATTAGATACTCCATGGCTATCTCTCAGGAGAGACAGGCAAGATAGGGATGACAGAATTTTGATCAGAGTCAACCTTTTTGTATGGATAAACTGGCTATAAAATTGTACTTGATAAGTGGATATATTCATGACTTAAGGTCCTTTCCCATCTCTTCTGCTGGGCAGCTGAGGTTGTTTTATTATCTTTGATTTAATCTTCATTGTTTTTATATTTCCTCCAGATTGACTATCTTAATTTATTTTCTGATTGCTGGGATAAAATAGCTGACACCCAAAAGGTAAAGGAGGATGTTTTATTTTAGCTCACAGTTTGTAAAAGTCTTAGTCCACTTTTGACTGGCTCCAAGGCAGGATGGCAGAGGGGCATCATGGAGAAACAGTTCATGGTGTGGCAGGCAGAAGACAGCAGCAGTAAGCAGCAGCCTGCCTTCTTTCTGTCCCTTTACATTCCTTCTAGGCTGTGAACCTATTAATTGGTGCCACCCACACCCAGGGTGAGGCTTCCATGACTCACACCTTTAATCCCAGTATCACACACCCATTAATCCAGGATCATGTGTTCTAGACCCAGCCACTTCCCAAAAGTCCCACCTATGAGCACATGAGGCTTTGGGGGGACATTTAGACACAAGCCATAACACTGATAATCTGAATCTGAGACTGGCACAAGAGGCAATCTTGTCCTAAAAGTATTTTTCACCAGCCTAGTGGTGGATCTTATTCTCCAGGTCTGCCACTGGGACAGAAGGTCATGTTCAGTGTGGGCACAGATGTGTCAGGCCTGAGAAGAGACATATAGTTCAGTAGCCCCAAATGTTTGCTGTGTGTTAGGATCACTGGAGAGCTGCCAGAAATCCCAGTGTTGAGGCCATCTCCCCTCTCCACTAGAGGAGCATGTCTGGGTGGGAGCCAGGCACTAGTGTCCCTTAAAGGTCCTGGGTAATTTTGGTGTGCAGTCAGTTCATGATGGTTGAGATGGGAGAGAGACCCCTGTCCATAATGCAAAACAGAACAGGCTGGGCATGCTATAGGCATGCATGGAAAGGTCACAGTGAAACCCATCAGTTCCTATAATAAAAAGTAGAAATAGAAAATTAGAGTTGGCCTTTCTTTTTGCTTCCCTTTAGAATAATTTTATTTTATTTTGATTTTTAAAAAATTTTTAAAATTTTATTTAAGGAAAAAAAACATGTAAAGGGTAGAGATAATACAGAATTTCAAAAAAAGATAAACAGTAAGAAATCACTAGTTGATAAATTACATATTGTCCTCTTAGAAATAGTTGTTCAAGTTACAAAATTAAAGCATACAAAGTAGATATTCAAACAGTGAGACTGTAAACAGCTATGCATGCTTGAGTCTCTACATGTATTTCTATCTTTTCTGTATTAGAGGAAAAAACAAAACCTTGCAAGACAAAACAAAACAAATTCCTATAAAAACATGAAACCAAAAAGTCATATAAAACCACAGTACAAGGTGATCTACAATGATTACTGTGTTGTTTCTTATTATCTTCAATAGAATGTCTATATCACCAGGTATAAATGAATATAGCAGTATAATTGAATATAGCAGTACATAACAATATTAGTAAAAATAAAACATTGTATACAGTATAAAACTTCAAAGACAGGTAATAATCAAACTAGAGTGGATATTCTAGTGAATCTTGTCATCTTCAGTGCAGTTGCCTATACTCTCAGACTTGATACTATCAATCATAACAGTTTTGAATAAAATCTATCAATACAAAACAGTGATCTAACCAACCAGATTCGATTACAATCAGTCGTGGTAAAACAGTGTAAGTTTTACAGAGCTTTAGATTAAGTTAATAGGAAATTAAGGATGATTACCATACTATATCTTATTATTTTCAGTATAACTGTCTGTGCCCTCAAACCTAGTACAGGTAGGATGACTGGAACAGAACATAATACATCTGGGCTGGGGATTTAGCTCAGTGGCTTAAGTGGCAAGTGTGAGGTCATGAGTTCAATCCCTGGTACAAAAAAAAAAAAGAAAAAAAGAAAAAAAAATATATATAAAATACATCTAAGCAGAGTAGTGTGAGTAATGTGGGTTTTAAATCCTGGCACACTATTAACAATATAGTGTATCAAGGCCATCTATGTTAGAGATTCTAGCCATCCTTCTCTGCCTCATTTCTGCTATGCCATTTATTTGCCTTTGTTTGTCTACTTTTCTCCTTCATTCTACTGCCTGCCCCACTCATTGAGGCCTTTCTGCCACTGTTCCTAAAATCCTGGTTTTTTTTTTTTTCTCTTCTAGAATGTCCTTCAGTATTCTCTGTAGGGTTGGATTGGTGGTCACAAATTCCCCAGTTCCTCTTTGTCATGGAAGTATCTTGTTTCTCCATTAATTTCTAGTGACAGCTTTGCAGGGTACATCAATCTGGGATGGAGGTTATTTTGTTTCAGGGCTTGGAATACTTCACTCCAAGCTCTTCTTGATCTGATGGTCTGTGTTGAGAAGTCTGCCATGACCTTGATGGACTTTGCTTTATAGGTAATCTGTTTCTTTTCTCTGACAGCTTTTAATATTCTGTTTTTATATTGAATTTCTGGTATCTTGATTATCATATGTCTGGGTGTAGATCTGTTTTGGTTGTAGGTGGCTGGAGTTCTGTATAACTCACATAACTGAATGTCATTTTCTTTTCCCATGCTTGGGAAATTTTCTTTATTTCCATGAATAGGCTTTGCAATTTGCCTATTTGTATTTCTGCTTCTTTGTTCACATTTCTTATTCTTAAATTATAGATTCTCTTGTCATCTTCTAGCCTTTGCATTGTTATTGCCTGTTTCCTTGTTATTTTTAAGAGATCTTTCCTTTCCTGATCACACATTGCAAACTTGTCTTCAAGTTTTGAAAGTCTATCCTTAGCTTCTTTTAATGAGTTTTGCCAGCTTTCAATGGAGTTTTTAATTTCCTGGTAATCTCTTTGAATCTGCTTCATGTATTCTATATTTTCTTTATATTCTTTATCAAATGTTTCTTTCCTTTTTTTGTGTTCCTCCCTTCTTCTGTCTATGTCTTCCTGAGAGATGCTTAGCATTTCTTTTATTACTCTACTCATATCTTGCTTTACCTGATTTAATATTTCAGTTTTGAGCTCATCAAAAGGTTCTGAAGAAATCTCTTAATGTCTATTGAAGCCATGTCTGATGTTGCATGTTTGCCACCCTCAGTCTCCCTTGTTTTTCCCTCTCCTGGATCAGTGCTTCAGGGTTCTGGGCTGGGGGCCTCCTCTTGCCTCTCTCTCCTGTCATGGTCCCAGCTTCCTCCACAGTGCAGGTCCCAGCCCCCTTCCCTGTCAGCCATGGTTCTTCCAAAGCATCCTGGCACGGGACCTCTGCCCTCTCCTGCCTGCTCTTGTCACTGAGGTGTAAGCAGGGGCTGCATATGCCTGTCCCTCCTCACCTGGCCAGCCAAACTTCAGGGGCCTTCACGAGGTTAGTGCATGCTAGGCGCAGGGAATCGATTTCAGACGGCTCATTGGGTCCTGGCCAGGGGGGTGACCCAGTCCAAGCAAATCCCACAAATCTGCTCTGGGGAGGGAGCAACCAACTGAAGTCACTGTCACTCCCAGTTCAGGCTCCTCCTGCCCGATTCCAACATGTTGCCCATTTGGTCGCACCCTTCCCGTGTAGGGGGGGTCTCATTCCCAGCACTAACCGTGGATTAATGAAGGTCCCTTCGTCAGCTCTGCTCTCCATTAGGCTCACCAACCCCTGGCTTCAGCGTGGCTGTGGCTTCTGTGAGTGGTGGTGAGAATGAGTTTGGGTGGCTCTGCCAGCCAGTGCGAATTTGTGAATTCAGGCTGGCGTAAACTTGGCGGGTCACAGTGAAAATGTCTTGTCTGGTAATTTTAGCTGTGCCAAATGTAGCCCCAAGACTGCATGTTTGATGAGCTTTTTTATGTTTTAATTTCTTCCTGTGTCAAGAGAATCCATCTCCCTCTGTCTGGGTCTCTCCAGGATGTTTTATTCTGGCATATGAGTTGTTTCTCCCAGGAGGCTTTGTATTTTTTTTTTTTTTTGCTCACTGATTGGCCATGTTTAGCTCCTCCTAGAATAATTTTATTAAAGATGATAAAGAAGAGAAAAAATACAGGAAGCACAAGTTGGAGGAGGTAGAATAAGGAGGCTGAAGGGCAGTGTAATAGAGGAGGGAAGGAGGGGAGGAGCTGGAGGAGAGGAGAGGGAGAACTCCGCTGGCTTGCATTGCAAGAAAATGCCTTTTCCCTGTTTGCATGAGAGGACTTGGGATGCCCCAGAAGGAGGTAGAGAGCTGGAAAGTGGCCACATCCCTGAGAAGTACGGTGGGATGTGGGTGTGGAGAGGTAAAACACCAGCTGCTGGGCTGTGAGGATCTCCTCGGGGGTGGCTCCACGTCGGGAGATTCACTCCTTGTAACACATTGAGAACAGGGAATCCTTACTGCAGTATTGCTCAGGTTCCCCAGATGGACCTTACATGCTAGGCAAATTTATCCTTTTATTATTATACACGTCAAATTTCAAGCCTTCAGCCTGCTTGACTGTGGAAGCGGTGATGTCCATGCCTAGGAGAAGATCGCTCCCTTCCCCTGGTAAGCCCAGACATCTAGAACTGGGTGCAAAGACTGGAGGCAGTTTGCCAGGCACTCTGGGGAGGCTAATCGAGGAGGCACAGCTTTGCTTCAAGAAAGCTTCTGCATCTCTGAGAGCCGGAGGATTTGAAACCTTGCAGGAGATGCCTTGGTCTGCATCTGTTGCCTCTTCCCCCGTGGCTTCCCCTCCTTGAGCTTGTCAGACTCCGTGTAATTGTTTGTTCGCCTGTATCCTGCTACACTGCACTGTGTGCAGATGCTGTTCTGAGTTGGCACTGACTCCCTGGGACCAAGCAGGCCCTGACACACCTCAGGTGCCCAGTACACCCTTGTGGAATGACCGGTTACTGAGTTTCTATTTCACCTCTGAGCTAACGTGGCTGGGTTACTCTCCTTGCTGAGCCTCCAGTGCAGCACGGATGTACAGCAACCATGAGAAACTGTGTGAAGCACCCTTAGAGGGTATGGCCAAGAGCAGGGCTTGGCATGGGATCACAGCAAGCAGTTCCTGTCCCATGAGCGGGTGTGGGGTTCATCCTCAACCCCAGTCCTGGCAAACTGCAGAGGTCCTGCCCATGGACTGGACTCCCATGGTGCCCAGCTCAGCTACCAACCCTTTTCTTCTTTTGTTTTCTTCTTTCTTCTTTCCTCCCTTCCTCCCTTCTGTTGAACCAGAGTTTTACACTGAGCAACACAAGCTCTATTCCCAGCTCTTTTTATTGTATTTATTTATTTTTTTGAGAAAGGGCCTCACGAAGTTTCCCAGGCTGACCTTGAACTCAGGATCCTCCCGCTTCAACCTCTCAAGCTGGTGGAGTTGCAGGCAGTCATGTGCCACCATGCCCAGACAATTGTGTTCTTTTTCAACAAATCAGAGTGGACCCATTCTGAATAAACTTGCTGCATAACTATAAGTTCCCCAAACAAAAAACATGGCACAAAAGCCAGTGGTCTAGCCATGTTCTTTGGGTACTAATGATGCTTATTTTTATGCACAAATCCTGTTTCCTGTGCAGAAAAGTTTCTGTTGTTCTCCATGCTAGTGCAGGGCTGTGTGTCGGGCTGAGCTGTAGAGAATGTCATGCACTACTTACACATCAGAGGAGGCTGATGGGCCACAACTGTCTCTGTCCCAGAGCCCAGTTCTGGTGACAGAATCGGGTCATCCATGAAACCTTGGAAACACATTTTCTCGTGCTTGCTTCCTCACTGCCTGTAGAGCTGGACTTCACCTCGGGTTTTTGATCAGGAATTTTCACAGTTTTGGATGAACTCTTCAGGGTTTACCCTTCTGTCACATATGCTGGAGAAGGAGAGTTTCTGTTGTTGTTTTCTTTTGTTTGTTTTTTCCCTAAGGCTTAGACTTTGGGAATTTTTGCTTTATCAAAGAAGGTTGGATAGAATGATTGGTGCTAGAACACAAAGGAATTCTCTAGAATTTTAGGAAGATTTTATGGAGAAGAAGGTGGAAACTCATTAAGTTCTCCTCCTCCTCCCTTCATTTCTTTGGGCAAAATGGATCAATCCTCTTGTGTTGATTTGACATAATAAATGGTGACCACTTGTTCTCTCTCTCCTCTCTTTTTCCTTCTCTGTCCTTTTCTCTCCTCCTCCTTCTTCTCTTCCCTCCCTTCCCCTTCTTTCCTTTGCATTATAGCTTTATACCTAAATAAAATTTGTAAAATAGTAGAATCTTTGTAGTTCTAACATCTCACGGTTCTGAAGATCCAGAATTTGATTGTTGAGCAATATTGGTAATCAGAAAAAATCAACAATTCATAAAGAATCCTGATAATTCACCAAAGCAGGGAGCTTTCACACCATTCTTCACACTGTTTGCAAATGAGTTCTTCCAGCAAAAATGCTGAGGCTGACTAGACAGCTGCATTTGCATTTTCTGTTCTCTTCTCTGCTTTTTTCCTCTTCTTGCATATTAATTTTTTCCCCTCCAGTGTTATTTCCTGGACAAGAAGCAGCTTCACTTATACTGACATAGAAAAGTTTGGTATGTTTTAAAAGAAAAATAAATGAATTTATTGGCAACCTCATAAATTTAAGAAGAGTGAAGGGCAAGGTAGACCATTATACAAAAGAGTAACAAACTCAGTCACTGTTATTTATTATACTGGTTTGCATTAGGGTTTGCCAAAAGTTGAGCACATTACTTAGTGTATTCAAATCATAATTTGATTATTTTACTCATATTGATGTGAAAACATTGGAACATCAAACTACAGTGCCAGAAATACTTGGGTCTCTACACACTTTGTGATGGTGGATATTGTTGATTATTCAGGGGGTTTTGGGCCCAAAATAGGTTCAAAGGACTTAGACTTTGAAGGTGGGCAGCAGAGGGGAGGGGGACTCCCTGGTCCCAGCTCTCTGCCCTTTACCTAGACGTTCACCTCAATGGGAGGAAGCAGGAAGGGTGTGGGCCTTTTTGATTGTTCTTCCTAGTGAGAAATTGTGTGCTGACTGTGTTAATCATATGTAAGTTTTTTATGTAATTTGGAGCAGGTTTGATAAATATAACCCACTTGTGTGTAATTCTCATTTGGATACCGAGAAGTTTTACCTTTCTTTAAAAAAATCTCCAGAAAACAAGCTTAAATTCTGGGTAAAGACCAAGTTTTCCCACAGAATTTCCAAGTGTATTGTGTTCTTTCATTGTAAAAAATCAATAGCATCTCTTCCTGGAACTTGCACACAGATCTTTCTGGAACTTTTCTTAAGAATGAGGCAATCAGGCTGGGGTAGGATGATTACAAGTGGAAGTCTAGATTGGACAATGCAGAGGCTGAGGTCCCACCCCAAAATAAAAAATAAAAAGGGCTGGAGATGAAGCTCAGTTCAAAGACACCATGTTCAATATGAGTGGTCAGGCAATACAGTCTTGGACAATAGTATGAATGGAAGTGGTCTCTAGGAGGCATTTGCTTTTCATGATGCAAGGAGGCAGATGTAGCTGGTATGACTTTCATGCTTCTCCTTCTTCACATCACAGTTGTTCGCTTGCCTGAAGCTTCTGTGTCCTTCCTGGCACTCACAGGCATCAAGAGGGACAGAAGCCATGAGCGTCACCACCGAAGCTGACCTCAAATCCATCTCACTCCCCAGACAGTGTCCTGAGGTGCTGCCCATCTCCACATTTCTCATTAGGTCAGAAACATGAGCCTGTCTCTATTTAATCATTGAAAGTTGGGACTTTCATTATTTATAAGGTGAACGATTCTCATTAACGTGCTTCTCTGCTCGTTCCCAGTATAACTTGCTAATCAAAAATGATTTACAGATTTAAAAAAGTGATTTACAGGTTGAATGCAGATGAAGCCTGTTTTACCCAGTTACATTTATTGGAATCATATTCTATTGTGAAATGTTAACCACAGGCATTCCGTGATAAAAGAATTTGGTGGTCAGTGATTCTGAGTAGCACTGGAGTAAATGGAATTTAATTTTTGCTGTTGGTGGTGTATTTTTTTTTTTTTTACAGAGAGTTTCAGGCTTCTGTTTTCATTGTCAATCTTCTCTGTGAACCTAAACAGCTCCCAAACCTTTCCAACTTTCAAAACTGAAACTCTGTAGCCATTAAATAATAACTCCTGATTATCCACACTGCTTTGTAATCATAATTCTGAATTCTGTCTCTATGTGTTTGACTCTTCAGTATGTCTCACAGAGAATTCTACAATCCTTGCATCTTGGTATTTGTCTTTATGTCATATAAGTTGATGTCTTCAAGATTCATCTATGGTGCAGCATGGATCCGAATTTCTTTCCTTGCAAAGGCTGAATAATATTCCATAGAATGGGTTCACCTCACTCGTTCATCAGTCATCCCAGATGGGTACCTGGGTTGCTGCTATTTAGTGGCTATGATGAATATTGCTGTTATGAACATAAATGTACAGATACTTGTTTGATGCCCATTTCTCGATTCTTTGGAAGATATACCCAAAAGTAGAGCTGCTCAGTAACATGGAATTTCTACTTTTTTGAGAAACTGACATACTGATTCCCATAGTGCCTGCACCATATTACATTCCCACCAGTAGTGGGGTAATATTCATCTCTCCATGCTGTGGTCAGCACTTACATTTGAGTGTGTGTGTTTTAAATAACCAACCTAATGGATGTGAGGTGATATCCCATTATGGTTTAAATTTGCATTTCCCTAGTGATTAGTTATATTCTGGGCATCTTTTCATGTGCCTTTTTGTCATTTACACATCTATTCAAGACCTTTTTTTTTGTTACTGAGTTATAAACATGCTTTACATATTCTGAATACCCACCCTTTATGAAGTACATGATTTACAAATGTTTTCTCTCATTCTGTGGGGAGATGCACCAAAGCTTTAAAATTTGATGAAGTGCAATTTATTTTTTTCTTTCATCATCTGTGCTTTCAGTGTTATATCCAGGCGATGATTATCAAGTCTAATTTTATGAAGATTTTCTCTACCATTTTTTCTGAGAGTTATATAGTTTAAGCTTTTATGTTTAAGTGTTTGATTCATTTATACTTAATTTTATATGGTGTAAAATAATGGTCCAGAGTCATTCTTTGAGATGTAACTGTCCAGTCTTTCCATCACTTCTTTTACTCATTGTAAACTGATCTGAGCAATATTATTCACAGTAACTAAAATGAAGAAGCAATCCCCAGAGCAATCTTTTTGAAAATGGTTTGACCATATAAGTGGAGGTTTATTTCTATTTCACTGGCCAGTATGTCTGTCTTTATGCCCATACCACTCCACACTCTTTTGATTACTGTCTTAGTCACTTTCTTTGTCACTCGGGCAAGTACCCAACACTACAATTTAGAGAAGCAGACTTCTTTTGGTTCCATAGTCCGCAGGCTCCAAGTCAGGATGGCACAGCAGAGGGGTGTAGAGGAGGAGAAGCTGCTTGCCTCATGGTAGTCAGGAAACAGAGAGTGAAAGGAGGAGCCAGCAGGGAGACACACCCTTCCTGGTCACTACCCCAGGGACCTGCCTCTTTTGACCAGGCCCCACCCTGCAGCAAGCCAGTGATCCTACCCTCAGAGTCATCATCTTCCAAACTTGTTAGCCTTTGGGGGGCATTTTAGATCTAAGACATAACAAGTACTGTAACTCCATAGCAAGATTTGACTTTATTATTCCACGACCTGATGTTTTCATAACCTAATCTTGGAAGCGGCATTCCATCAGCCATCTTCTCCTCATTAATCAATAAACCTAGTGCGCACTCAGAGGTCGGAGATCACCAAGGCTATAAAGACCAGCGCGGAAATCACGGGGGTCGCTGTAGAGACCTGGCTACCGCAAGAAGTTTTTCCTTTAATGCAGAGCTCGTGCTATCATTTCCGGAGAAGACACTGTTGTGTAACATAGTTGGAGAAAATCAACGTAGGGATGCCAGGCACGCTCAGAAGGCCCTCGGCTTTTATGCTTTGCTCACCCCCTCCCTTCTCCTAGCTAGACTGACTCTGGGTGCTGGGTGAGGGGAGACAACAGAAAGTGCCTGTGCTTTATGGCTGTGATACTCTGGGAGAAGGGACTAAACATCTGAAAAGAATGTTTATTGAAAAAAATATTCAAGAATCATCCTCCAAGTGCCCTGTAGTTGCCTAGCATTTTTCCAGGTACTAAACTTATCCGGATATGGCAATCCACGTGTAATGCGCATTGTTTCCATAACTATAGTGAAATACCCGAAGCAAGCTAGCATTGTAAAGAAAGGGGGTTTATTTAGGACCCAGTGTTGGAGGTTTAATTGTTGGCAGCAACTCTTCTTGTGGACAGAGTCCAGAGGTGGTCCAGGCATCATGTAGCAAGAGACAAAAAAGCACGTGTGTCTACGTCTGCATGTCTGGCCGTTCCCTCTTTTTAGAAAGCCACCAGGATTCAGTCATGGGGCTCCACCCTCATGACAATCACTTTCCGAAGAACCCCATTTCAAACACCATTGTTGGGTTAGATTTGCATTCTCCTAATGTCACTAACATATGACTTTGAGAGTTAAAGTCTTGCATGAGCTGGCAGAGGGGAGACAAACCATATTCACACTGTAGCTGTAAGTCAGTCTCAGTATTCTTAGAATTGGAAAAAGGACTCTGAGACCATGAAGGGAATTCACCTGGGGAAAGTGGCTTATGAATCCTGCTGGAATAAAGGTGAGTGGGGGAAACACTGTGGACATGGGAGTTATTTCAGATGCAGGCATTATTCAGACATTCTGGGGTGGAAGGCAAATTATGTGCAGAAGAGAAACTGTTATTAACCGGGCTGAAGCAGGGATCTTTTCCCCACAGAAGGGACGCTGTGTTAGGGTGGGCAGGAGGGGCCGAAAGCCTGCCTTGGTCAGTATTCTAAGCAAAGGGTGGTCTTTGTGGGAACCCGGGCTGTCACTCAGGGAACCAGGCTGAGGCAGTGGGGATCTGATCTCCCCAGGCCTTTCATTAGGCTTCCAGAATAATAGGTTGCTGAAGAACCCATCCTGTTTCAAAGGAACCTTTCATATTTCATGATTTTTCTTTTACATTTAACAAAATAATACATATTCTTAGTAAGTAAATCAAATGAGTGTGAAAAGCTTCTGCGAAAAAGACCAGCCCCTCAGAAAGCCAAAGAGGAAAGGCCGGCTGGAGCCCGCAGCTTGCTCTCCAGCTTTCTCAGCCCATTCTGCTGCGGTTGATTTATTCTTGTAAGCACTGGGGATTGAACCGAGGGCATCCTGCATGCTAAGCGTATGCTCTACCACTGAGTTTCTTGTTCTGTCAGTATGAGCATATTTCTTTTCTTTTTTTGTGTTTTGAGACAGGGCCTTGTTATGCAGTTCAGACTGGGCTTCAACTCACTATGTAGCCCAGGCTGGGCTTGAACTCACAATAATTCTCTTGTACCAGTCTCCTGAGTGCTGGGATTACAAGTATGTGCCACTAGCATGCATAGCTGTATGCATATTTCTAAGTAATATGTCTATACATCTATTTCTTGATATCGCTTTTACACAGCACCTTCTGACTCCTCTGGATGTTCAAGCAATGTCTGCACCAAACCCCTGGGTCTAGACTTTATATACTTAAAAAATTCTAGTCCTTTAATAGTAATTGATCTGTTCAGCTTTTTATTTCTTGGGAGGCTACTTCAAGCTGTGAATCTTTTCCCAGGAGGTCAACTATTTTATATATTTCCTCAAAATTACACACATAATTCTGAGTTGTCTCCCTGATAGCTTTAATTTCCTTGGCAAGCCTGAAAATTTGTTTCCAACAATGCTTTTTTCCAACAATCTTTCTTACTTTTGTATTTCTAGCTTACTTTTTAAAATAATCAGGTTAGCTATTTTTGTTAATCTTTTTTTCAAAAAGTATATTTTGTGCTTATCATTTTTATTTCTTCCAATTTTCTGACTAATTGCTGCTTTTGTTACTGTTAACCTTTGCTCTGTCTGTATGCAATATTTTTGTATTATTACTTTGAAATGCACTGCCATTTAGTTATGGTTCTGTTTTCTCATTCTCTTTCTTATGATAATTTTGAGAGGGTTTACATTGCTTCTTCTTCTTCTCCTCCTCCTTTCCAATTATTTCACACTTTTGTCAGTTGTTAGGTGAGCTAATGGGAAATGAGCAATACCCCGCCCTAGAGCTCCCCTGTGCCCCCCACACCACGGGCGCCTCCGTCTTCCTGCAGGTTCCATGGTCACCAGAGGCAGCAGCTGCCAGGCCACTTACTGAGCAGTTTCCCTCTGCATTCTGCAGGCACTTTGGGGCCACCCTAATTCAAAACGGTTTGTCTATTTCTGTTCCATATTCTTTTAGTTACCCTCGGTGATTTCCAAGAAGAAGAGGGAAATACATCTTTCAGTATGCATCGTATTAAAACCCGAAGTTCTGATTTTCCCATTTACTTATTATTTTAAAGGGAGTAAAACAGAACAGTAAAATGAAATGAAGCAGTGATAGGACAGTAGGAAATCCACAATTTTGTTATATTGCATATCATTATCCTCTAAATAGTTGCCCAGACTACTGGCCCCAGCCAGGCCTGCAAAGTCAATCAGACGACATAGATGTCAGGTTGCTTTCTGACTTCAGTTACCAGCTTCTCAGCCTGTGTCGCATGCAGTTGCTTGGCAGGGAAGAGGTGGAGCAGGAGGCAGAGGTGGCTTCCTGGCTGCCCCTCCCTGGCCCGCAGAGCCTCCACCAGCATACACAGGGTGGGGGCTGCATGGCTTCCTTGCTGCTTCTCCCTGGCCAGCAGGGCTACTGCCCCAGGTTTCCTTGTGCTTGCTGAATTCGTGCCTGAATTATCTCTCTCTGTGGGCTTCAAGTCTCAGTTCAGATCCTTCCTGTGTGCATGGGACCCACCTCTCTCCTCCTTCTGTTGAGCTGCTTACTATATGCTCAACACCAGGCCCAACAATGGGGGAAAATCAGGAAAGAATAAGATGAAGTTTGCTCCACCCCAGAAGGCATTTAAAGCCTGGAGGAAATAACTGACACATCATTGTGGAGTTGGACTTGACACTAGGGAGGATCAGAGTGGGGAGAGAGACCAGTGTGGGCTGGGAGTACAGCACAGCTGTTTTAGAAAAGGAATATTTAAATTTGGCCTCCAAGAGTCAACACAATTTTTACAAGAATAGGTGGGGAAAGCAAGGGAGCAGAGGATGTAGCCAGGTATGGGGTGCATGCCTGCAATCCCAGCACTCCAAAGGCTGAGGCAGGAGGATCTCCGCAAGTTCAAGGCCAGCCTGGGCTACAAAAGTATCAAGGGCAGCCTGAACTGCATAGTGAAACTCTGGCTCAAAAAACAAAACAAAACAAGGGAAGGGGTAGGAGGCAGAGGAAGCTAGTAATTTTCACACTGAATGCAAATTAATATTACTTAATATTCTAAAAAAAAAAAAAAAACTGGCAGGAGCTCTGGTTCCAGGGAAGACAGAGCTTGTATAACCTCCTTTCTCCTCCCACTGAATTCGTGGAACAGCTGTGAGAATTCTGCTCAGCAAACGCTGGCAGGGGAATCAGGCATGAAGATCAGCAGTTAATGCACCACTAAAACAGGGCCTGGTCTGAGTGCAGAACCCAGAAGCCCGAAGAAGGAACAGAGAGTGTGGCAGGAGCTCCTGGGAGCTCAGCAGTTAGAGACAAAGGAATGCAGAGATCCCCTTGCATTTCATTTCCTTGTCTCCATTCTCCCAAGCAACAGCTCCCAAACAGTCTCTGTTACCTAAGCCAGAGTCCCGGCCCTGAGGAAACGAGGCCTTCTCCGACCAGAGCTGTGGTCCCCTCCCTGGCCCTCTGCTCTCCCTGAGCTCTATAGTTTGTCCTGGATGCCAGCACCTGCACGCAGCCCAGCGGGCTCCTAGCAACCTCCCCCTCCTGCTGTCTGGAGCCCTAGAAAACTAGACCGTACTGGGGAGATCACGGCAAGGGGGAGCTCAGGAAGGGGGCTCTGCTCAGACATTTGTGAGCGCTGTGAGGAGCTGCGTGTTTTTGGTTCTCTGAATTGAACTAGCAGGGAATTCAGATCCTTGTTACACAGTGACACCTCTGTGAGCCAATCCAAAAAATAAAAATAAAAGCCCTGATAATAAAGGCTTTGGGAATAAGACTGATGTTGGGCCTACTGACTGCACAGCTAGGTCGCTGCTGAACTTTAGTAGCAAACTGCAGCTCGCGAGCAGGTCAGTCATGCCAAGTGCGTGGCGGTGGGGAGTGTGGGCTGAGCTGCGCTTCCAGGAGAGTGTGCTTTTTCCAGGAGCGTGTGCTTTTCCAGGAGCGTGTGCACCCAGGAGCGTGTGCTTCCAGGAGCGTGTGCACCCAGGAGCGTGTGCTTCCAGGAGCGTGTGCTCCCAGGAGCGTGTGCTCCCAGGAGCGTGTGCACCCAGGAGCGTGTGCACACAGGAGCGTGTGCTTCCAGGAGCGTGTGCTTCCAGGAGCGTGTGCTCTGGAGGTTTGAAAGCTTTTGTAACAATAGATTGGAGAAGAAATGACCACTGTGGGCCTGGTTGCCAGGGCAGGGCTACCGCTGTGACCCTCACCTCCCGGGGCAGGGGACAGAAGGCGAGGTCAGCGGTGAGGGACAGGGCCTCACAAAGTCGGATCCGTGCCCCCCCTCCCGCATTTTACTTCCTCCTAGGGCTTTTTCTCCCCACCCGCCAGGCTGCCCAGTTTCCTGACACCTGCTCTCTGCCCTGGGGGAACCACAGCTGAGCCTTTCGCCGCGTCCTTCCCAGCTGGGTCTCCTTCGGCCGTCAGTTTGTCCTTCTCACACCGGGACCAGGCCGCTGACCTGCTTCCTACCTCTCGTTTGCACTGTCCGGCACATCGGTCCTCTTCTGCATGCCTTTGCTTCTTGTGTTTTTCTCTCTTCTGGAAACTTCTTCTACAGATTTTTTTTTATTTAGAGAAAAAAAGCAAAACAGAAAAAAGAGTAGAAATAATACAGAATTAAAAAAATAACAGTAAGAAATCACTAGTGGATAAATTACATAATGTTGTCTTAGAAGTAGTTGTTCAAGTTAAGAAATCAAAGCATAAAAAGAGGACAGACAATCAAACAATGACAGTACAAACTATTCTGCTTGATAAACTAACAAAAAATAGTACAGTTATCTATCTAACACACTTATACATACAGTTATATCTATAGAGCACTTTTTACACATTATTATAGTATCTATTATACATTTTAGATCTTATTACTCTTTCAGTTTATTATTATTGTTTTTTATCCTAGAGAGACAATACAATATTTATAAATGTGAGTCTGATTTATTTCACTTATGAGGATAGTCTCAAGTTGCCTCTATTTACCTAGAAAAGCCTCCAAATCATCCTTTTTTATAGCTGAGTAATATTCCACTATATAAAAATATCACATCTTTGTCGTCAACTCTGCAGTTCTTCTACAGATTCTTGTGAAATAATGTCACACTAATATTTCTTGGACACAGTGGCTGGGATGTTTCCCTAGACTTGAAACAGTGCACCCAGGACTATATGAATGACGCACGCTGGCAGACGGTGATGGGAAAAGAGAGCAGAGAGGCTCGTGGTGTTCATTGGTTCAGAGGGGCCGATGGAGGGACCCAGGACGGCAGGCGGGACCAGAGTCCTGCAGGCAGTGTGGGATGTCAGAGGGAGCTAGAAGCAGTGTGTGGCTCGGGCCATTTGCACAACAATTTAAGGATTCAGCCCATGGTTTGGAGAAAACCTGAGCCAGGTGACCTGTGGCCACGCCTTTCTGAAATCCCACAGCTCCGTCATTCTGGCGGGATTATGGCTCCAGGAGGCAGAGGTTATTATCAGTTATCTTCATGTTCTTGAAATTATATGAAGTTGCTTTCCTAAAGTTTCCCAGGCATGGAGGAGCTCACCTGCAATCCCAGCACTTGAGAGGCTGAGACAAGAGGAGCTTGTGAGTTCGAGGCCAGCTTGGGGTACACAGTGAAACCCATCTTTAAAAAATCAACTAAACAATCAGCCAAACAAACAGACAAATCAAAAACCCTTAAACTGGTAGAGTCTGGCATTGAAGAAAGTCGAGTTTTGATTGGAATGCAAATGTATCAGTTGAAATACAGCACACGTTTTAGATGAGAGGGGGCCAGTGGCGTGCGACAGTCTTCATTTCACAGGTGAGAAATGAGCTCAAGAAAGTGAGTGATTCATAGCATCACCCCTGCAGCAAGAGAGGTCATCTGAATTTGAATCCAGGATCATCAGACTCCAAAATTTAGAAGACAGGTGTTCTGGGAAGGGGAAGAAAAAATACAGAAGAAAGGTGCTAAACTCAGGCTTTCTCAGCATTTCCTTAGGACAAGCCGATGAATGAATGGTGACTTTTTACTTTTTCTTTTTTTTGAACCCAGGGGGTCTGTGAGTCCCTTCCATAGTTCTGTACTCCTGGACCAGGGCCCAGGACAAGGAAGTGACAGCAAGGGGAGTTGGGCGTTGAAACCTAGATATCAAAAACATCAGCTTCCAGAATGGAACAAGAAACCAGATGCAACAATATGCTATATACAAGAGACACATGTAACTAAAAAAAGAAATTCATAAACTAAAAGTTAAGGATGGAAAACAATTCTCTAGGAGTAGGGAAGCAGAAGAAAGCAGGGATAGCTGTTCTGTTTGCAGACACTCCAAACCACAAATAATCAAAAGAGATAAAAAGGTCCCTACATACTTGTTAAGGGAAAACTCTGAAAGGAAGAGAGGACAATCATAAATATGTATATACCAAATACGAGAGCACCCAATTATATAAGACAGATATTAATAGACACGGAAAGTCCAATAAACACAACACAATTGTAATGAGGGACCTTAACACCCCACTGCCACAAACAGATAGCTCAACCAGACAAAAAAATCACAAAGAAATATCTGAACTGAACCAAGCCTTTGAACAAACGGACTCAATAGATGTTTACAGAGTGTTTTACCCGACAGCATCAGAATACACATTCTTCTTAGCTGCACAACTGATGTTTTCTAAAATGGGTCATATTCTAGCCAATAGAACATGCTTAAGTAAATGCACAAGAATAAGAATTACCCCATTATCTGACCATAGGGCAATGAAATTGAAAATTAATGGCAAAATTAAAAGAAATTGCAAAAACTCCATAAACATATGGAAATTAAACAATACCCTCCTGAACAACCAATGGGTCACAGAAGAAATTAAAGAAGAAATTAAACAATATCTACAATTAAACAAAAATTCAGATACAACATAGTAGAACCTGTGGGATGCAATGAAAGCAGTCCTAAGCATGAAATTTATAGTAGTTAATTCTCACATCAGGAAAACAGAATGAGCACAAATAAATAACCTAGTATTGCACCTTAAGCTTTTAGAAAAAGAAGAGCAAAGCCCAAAACCCACATAAGGGAGAAAATTATAACGATAAAAGCAGAAATCGACACAATTGAGACTAAGAAAACAATACAAAGAATTGATGAATCAATGAGTTGGTTCTTTGAACAAATAAATAAAATTGATAAACCCCTAGCCAACCTTATCAAAAAAAGGAAAGACTCCAGTTCATGCCATGAGGAATGAAAAGAGTGAAATCACTATAGACCCTGTGGAAATTCAGAAGATCATCAGTACCTACTTTGAAAATCTTTACTCTCATAGGGTAGAAAGCACAGAAGAAATGGACAGATTCTTAGATACATATGAATTACTAAAACTGAATCAAGAAGATATAAAAATTCTGAATAACCCCATATCAGTCAATGAAACTAAAAGCACAATTAAAAACTTACCACCAAATAAAAGCCCAGGCCTTGATGGATTTTCTGCTGAATTCCACAAGAAATTTATAGAAGATTTAATGCCAATACTCCTCAAACTCTTTAATGAAATTGAAAGGAAAGTAATACTCCCTAACTCATTCCTGGAGGCAAGTATTACCCTGATAACAAAACCAGAGAAAGACCCAACCAAAAAAGGTCAATCTCCCTAATGAACATAGATGCAAAAATCTTCATTAAGATACTAGCAAACAGAATACAACAAATCATCATGAAGATTACACACCATGACTGAGTGATTTTTGGGGGAGGGGAAGCAGGAATTGAACTCAGGACTTTGTGTTTGCCAGGCAAGTGCTTATGCCACTGGGCTGTATCCTTGACCCCACATGACTAAGTAGGATTCATCCAGGAATGCAGGGATGGTTCAATGTATGCAAATCAATCCGTGTAATACACCATAACAACAGAGTCAAAGACAAATCACATGATCATCTCAGTAGATGCAGAAAAACTTTTGACAGAGTCCAATGATCATTCATGATAAAAACCCTACAGAAAACTGAAATAGATGGTGTTTGCTTCAGCCTGATAAAATCCATTTAGGACAAAGCAACAATCAACATGATACTAAATGGACAAAAATTGAAAGCTTTTACTCTAAAATCTAAATAAGACAAAGATGTCCACTATCACCACTCCTATTCAATATGGTTCTGGAAACAATGGCCACAGAAATAAAAGGAATAAAGACAGGAAAGGAAGAAGTTAAATTATTATTATTCGTGATTATTCACAGATGATGTGATACTCTATATAGAAGACTCCAAAAACTCCACTGAAAGACTTCCAGATTCAATAAGCAAATTTAGTAGGATGGCTAGATACAAAGTTAACACTCAAAAATCAGTAGCCTTCCAGTACACAAAAAACAAACTCACTGAGAGAGAAATCTCATTAGATGGGCTGTGGGGAAAAAGGAACGCTTCTGTACTGTTGGTGGGAGAGCAGACTGCTGCAACCACTCTGGAAATCAGCGTGGAGGTTCCTCAAAAAACTAGATTAGAGATCTCACTTGACCTAGCTCTTCCCATTCTGAGTATCTTCCCGGAAGAATTAAAAACATCCTACCACAGAGGTATAAATGTACCCACGTTTATAGCAGCACAATTCATAATAGCTAAATCCTGGAAACAACCCAAATGCCCATCAATGAAGAAATGAATAAAAAAATGTGATCTTTTTATACAACGAAGTACTACTCAGTCATAAGGAAGGATAAACTGGAGATGTTTTTAGGTAAATGGAGGCAACTTGAGACCAGATTCATAAGTGAAATAAACCAGACTCACATGTGTCGACATTGTATTGTCTCCCTAGTGTAAGAAACTGAAAGAGTAAATAAGGTCCAAAATGTACAATAGATATCTTGAAATGGGAAGAGATGGTTCACAAGGAAAAAAGAAGTAGGAAAAAACAGCAAGGAGAGGGGGAAAATGCGGGTCAGTTGTACTATTCGCGTCTCTTCATTCATTAAAAAGGTTTGTGCCAATATCGACTGGAGAAAGTTTTACGTTCATATCTTGTACCATGAGGAACTAACTTCAACGATAACACCATGCAATGTATTAACTATTGTTATTGTCCTATTATTTTGTCAGGAAGTTATGTTTTAATTTTTTCCCATAAAATTAAAAACAAAACAAAACAAAACAAAACAGAACCTCCAGGATCATCCACCACCACCACGTTCTTGTTTGGTGGCCCCTCTAGAGGCAGGCAAGGCCAGGATAGCTGGTTGGGGTCAGCGTTTTTGATCTCCAGTGTTCGGGGCTGGTTATTTTCCAGCTTGGATCTTACTTTCGGGGAAAGAAGTGATCTGCTGTGGTCACAGCGTGAGCCAGAGAACAAGTCCCGAAGTACCCTGCGTGCAGACAGGACGGAGGGACCCAGGAGCGAGCCTGGGGTGCGCTGACCACCTGGCTGGGGCTGACACCGCGCCAGGAGGGCCCAGGAAATGCTGTCTTAAAGTCCTGGCAGGCGGCTCCAGAGCTAAATCCAAATCTGGTTTGCAGCAGCCTGGAAAGTACCAGTTGCAACCACTGGGTGGCAGTGTGGCGTCCCTTCGTTTCACCAAGCAGAGGTGTGTTTGTTTCCTGCAAAGAAATGCTGCTCCTTCCACCCCCAGCTGCTGTTCCTCTGTGCCACTCCGGGTGTCCTCTGTCCCTTTCGGTCAACGCTTCAGCTGCGTGTGTGTGTGTGACCTGTCGGCGATGATTCAGGAGCCAGCAGGAAAAAACCTTTAGGATCAGTTACGTCTCCTTATCTCACCGAGTCTCTCTGCATCTTCTGGGACGCTTGCTTAGGTCTTTGTTTTATTCATAGGATTATAATGAATAATGATAATAATAGGAAGAACCAGCCTAACCCAGCTCTGTCGGGGGCATTCCTACCTAGGCGGGGATGTAAAATACTTCCGCTCAAGATGCTCTTTCTGGGGGCCTTCCGGAATGAGGAACTAGGGGTGAACTGGGAAGAGGAACCCGGGCTCCCGGCCAAGGGCAGAGCGGAGGAAGCGGAAGGCGCCGCCCTGCGAAGGGACGCGCGGCGCTGGGCTGCCATCTGGTGGACACAGTGGCAACTACAGTTTGCAAACGGCCGTGTATTCTCGGGATTTTAAAAATGAATTATGAAACAAAATCAAGAGAAGGGTCAAAGAAGGAAACGTAGTCACTCCGTCAAAATCCTGAACAAATAAAGAAAGCTAGTGGATGGTCGCCTGCTTCCTATTTGTGAAGCAATTTTAAAAATAGCATCTACGTTTGCCCTCATTTTATTTTTATTTTTATTTTGAGGTGCTGCAGATGGAACCCAGGGCCTCGTGCATGCTAGACAAGTGCTCTATCCCTGAGTCTCACACCCAGCCCCATCGTCTTCCTGTTATTTAATTAATTATTACTGTCCTGGGGATTCAACCCGGGCCTTTTCCCTCAGCTACACCCGCTGCTTTATTATTGTGTATTTTGAGACCAGATCTCACTAAATTGCTAATTTTCCCCGCTGAAACTGGTGACCCCCTGTTCCTACTGTCTCAGTCTCCCAGAGAACTGGGATCACCTGAATGCATATTCCTTTAGCAAAAAAAGGGCCCCTCCCTGTCAGTGTTCCTTTACTTTCCAGCGTTTTGAGATGACTGCGTTTTGTAAACGGAAATACCGCTAGTAAACACAGGATACTACAAATAGAACACAGGTTTTTGTTCCCAAAGACTATCCATGCAGTAGAGAGACGCGAAAATAATAATAAAAAGCGACGTATTTCAGGGCGAGCTTTGGCCATCAGGTTAAGATTGTAGTGTGTGAGTGAAGGGCGTAGCTGGGGGATTCGGTAGAGAATGGGTTAACACATGGTAAATCCTAATAAAGTCTTTTCTCAGGGGGAAAAAAAAGGGAAAAAGCCATTAGCTTAATGGAATTAACATCATCTTTTTCTTATTTTTACAATTTGGTATAGTTCTGAGGACTGATATTTGAGAGCTGCTGCTCTTAAAACACTTTGAACAAACATTTCATGAATATCGGGGGATGCTGAACTATTTCGGCAGAGCCACCATATTAAAAATTAGTTATGGTGTTCACTTTCAACCAAATGTTTTCTTTTTTAAGAAGTTGTTCTGTACCTGCTCCCCACGGTGAATGTAATCTTATGTACTGCAAACAAGTACTACTAATAAAAAATAAATAAAAAAGATATTTTCATTATTTCATGTGCTCCTGAGAGTTAAGGATCCCAGAGGCCTTGAGGGCTTGTTCCATCTTTTTTTTTTTTTTTTGTACCGGGGATCAAACTCATGACCTCTCACTTGCCAGGCAGACACTTATGCCACTGAGCTAAATCCCCGGCCCTCTTGTTCCATCTTTTCCAGTTCAGAAGTGATTGCTTCTCACCAGGGCCCTCACAGTTCTTTGCCGGGGAGTTCTCTAGTTAATGAATCTCTAAATGTTGATTATGCAAATCGAGCTCAAGCACCTTCCACTTGTAACGTGTGTTTATAAAAGTGCAGAGTTTACCAGGATGCATTAGAGACATTAAAAACCATGCCTAATGTGGAAAAAGTATAAATATGAAATAAAAACATAAAAAGAAGTTCCAGTTCTCTCTTTCTGCCCTACCATGCAATGATTCTCCTTGTGCTCTTGAGGGCCTCCCATCCCTTTCAGCCCATCTTATGCACATGTCTTATCATTCTTTTGCTCATAACTCACGAGTACCTTTCCTATATGGAGGTCTAATTTCACAAGATGGTACTTCAAGCCTTCTAGAACCTTCTTTCAGTCTGTCTACGTTGGTCTGGTCTACCTCGGTATGCAGCATATGCAAATTGTCTAGCAGTTGTCAGCTCCTGACTGATACAGTCTCTTCTTTTCTCTCTTGGACACATCTTCCTTCTTTAAGCTCCACTTCTGCTGTTTCCTCCACCGGGAAGTGACCTGCAGGAGCCCCAAAGATCTCTCACATTATGTAACAGGGATTTAGAGAGTGGGTTTACAGGTACTCAGTGGGTAACTCTGAGCAGGATAAACTGGTCATCTCTGCCTTCCTCTCATACCTGTATCCTCCATTCCTTAAAACTTTAGGTCAAATTCCTGGTCAGTTCAGCACATAAGCCTGTAAGGCAGGATCTATCTAAAAACTAGCAATACAAGATTTATAGGCCTTAAGTTTACTTATCCTATCTTTTTCTCCCCCTTCAAGACTGAGGATACCAAGAAAAAGTAAGATGTTTTCACGATTTACAAGGACATTAAATTGCCAGTTTCTGTAACTCTGCAGTCCAGACCCTTTGCAGTGATGCCTAGATGTCCCAATCATCGTCCCAAACCTGGAGTCACTTGAAAATTTAGGAAAAGCAGAGTGACAGAGAGCACTCCATCATGAGGTCCCACCTGCTATGGCTGAGATCTAAAATGTCTCCCATAAGTCTTACATTTAGAGGTGGGGCCTGGTTGGAAGAGGTGGGTCTAGGGGTGTGGCTTGGAAGGGTGTATTTTCATACAAAGATTCTTTCTTTGCTTTCTGTTCTTGGCTGTCATGTGGTAAACAGCTTTATTTCACCATGTTAATTCTGCCTTGGTGCTGGCCAGCCATGAATTAAGCCCACTGAAATGGGGAGCCTGAATAAACCTCTCCTCCTTTAAACTGTGTCAATTATTTTTCCCAGTAACAGCAAAGTGCTTAATACAAAAAACAATTGCTACCACAGAAAATTAGTACTGAGAGTGGGGGTGTTAATACTGTGTTGTTAATACTGTACCTGGTTTTGCTTTTCAGAAGCCTTTGGAACTGGTTTCAGGAGGAATTCAGGAAAGGTTGAATATGTTCACTAAAGAACTCTTAGGAAGCTGGGGCAGTGTATGGTATACAATCCTGGTTAGAGAGCAGAAGACCAAACTGCTGATAAGAATGCAGAACGTAAAGGCCAGACCTAGGATGTTTCAGTTGGGATCAAGAAGTCCCTGGGCAGTTGAACCAAAAGCCATCCATATTATATTCGGGCATAAAACTTGCCTACATTTTGCTCATGTCCTGAGACTCTGTGGGAGACTAGGATTAAAAGTAGTGGACAAGTCAATCTGGTAGGGAAAGTTTCAACACAAAACAATGTTTAGACTGTGTCCTGCGTACTACTGGCCTGTGTCCAGATCTACAGTGAGAATCAAGAACTCACAGAGAGAATGACAGAGTGGACTGATTTGAAAAATTTGCAGTTTTTCCAGAAAAGAAGCACCTATAAACTGGGGGGAAAAGAGAGCATGGTTACTAAAAGCTTAGCAGTCAAAAAGAAGGCAAGTAATTTGTACAGGTACAAATCTCAGAAATCAGCAATACCGCACCCATCTCAGACTCAGTGGTGTAAAATTCATTTGAGAACGCAGTCCCTGGGACACATGCCTGCTCAGGGTTCCCTAGGGAAGTACAAACACAAAAGAAGCTACTCAGGCACTCAGTGGCTGCTGCAAGCTGACCTGGCTACTGCTCAAGCTAGTGGCCAAACTTGGTGTCACCCATGTGGCCCTGGGTTTTTAGGCATGCAGAATGTAAGAGTTATGTGTTCACAGAGGCTTCCTCCCAGATTTCGGAAGAAGACCTGGAAGGCCAGACTAAAATGTGTGACAGGGGCATAGACCCTGCCAGGGGCCCATCAGAGGTCAGTATGTGAAGCTGTGAAAGTGAAGCTGAAGGTTCAGCAAAGACCTCAGGGACATGGAGCTGCCAGAGATGTGAAATGTCTGCTGAAGGAAACTGCAGACAGTGAGTGGAGCCAGTCAAAGAGAGCCCATGTGGGCTACAACCAGCAAGGCCACGGGGGGAAGAATAAGCAATAGACAGAGGTCAGACCAAAGGAAGAAGGAAAGCAAGGAGGACAAACATTAAATCCCATAACTGCATGTCGAGTGTCTGGGGCAGGTTGTGATAATGTGTGGTCAGAAGTGTGAGTGACCTGAGGACCCCGAACCTGTAGGTGGCATCTGAAGTGAGGATAACATTGATGGGGACTGTGCCCTTAACCTGTGGTGTCTGTGAGATCTCAGTTAGGGTCAAGAGCTGAACGGTAGTACTGTAATATATCAGTTTCCTCATTAGACTGGGGATTAATCACATTTAACTAATACAATAATTGGGATTTTGAGTGTATTAGTATATACTAGCTTTGAGGAAACTAAGTATTGTTTAGACAGAAATTCTTCCAAAATTAACATATGACTAAAGTCACAAAGCAGTTCAGGTAACAGACACACCCAGTTATTATTACCTGTGAGTTCTGAGGGCTCCTCCTGGGTTCCACAGTAAGGCAAGCAATTGGGTAACCTTCCAGGCATCCTGGCTCCATGTCAGTCTATAAACAATTACGTTGTGACCTCTGATCCCTTGTGTGAGCTTTAACCTGAGGGGAAAATGACAAAACAATTATAGATATATTCTGCATGTTTGAGTTGTAAAATTTCTACCTTGTTGCAACTAAGAGTCATACCTTTGGAAATGCAAGTTTAGAATTAAAGATCACTAAGGGCTGTGATAAAAGAAATCCAATCAACAGGCTAAGTTTTTGAAAACGGGTAAACAATAATTGTGAATGAAAGCCAAAGGAAAGCTATACAATCTTTGTTTTCATGTAAAAATTATATACTTATGAACTTCCACTTCCTAAATAATCAATGTCAGATGTTTTGCTATAGTAATGAATAGCTGACTGATACAGTGTCCAAGAGAAAACTGGAGCAAGTCTAGCTTATTAATTTGGGAGACATCTTAAGGGTGTTTTACAGAGGCCAGGACTTTGAATAATGCCCCAAACCGGAAGCAAGAAGAGGAAGAAGAAACCTACAGATCTGTGTCACAGTGCCTCAATCCACCATAAAACTACAGACTTTTCCAGGGAGTAAGTCACATCGAATCTTGTAAAAATCAAAAGAGATCACAGTTGATGAAGTTCTTTGTACCTTGCCGTATACACTGTATGCTGGCTTCTATTGTTGAGAAAAAAAAATTTCAACAAGTGAAGGAAGATTCTGGAGAAGGTTACAGTACACAAAGTGGTCTCAAGTCCAAGTGACCGGAACGTAGATAGGCACATCTCAGCTAGGCAGTCAGGATCCTGATGGGAGGGCTGAGGCTTGTTATCTCCTAATTGTTGCACAGTCCCCGCAGAAACGAATGACTTTGGTGTTGTTTTAAATTGGTTAATGAAAGTATTTTCCTTTTGTACTATGAAATATTAATTTTTGGGTCAAATAGCAATAAGGAAATATTTTGTTATGAAACTGTAATTCCGTATTGACTCTTAGCTGTACTGTACATTTTTTGATGGTTACTTTATAGAGATTGCTTTAGGCTATCTTTAAGTTTTGCAATTTACATTAATACTAAGTTTGTAAAAATGCAGACAATTTATATCATTATAGCTTCAGTTATTTTTCTTTTGGTTATCTACACATAATAAGTCCAACAAAAACAGTTACATATTTATTTTTTGCTTTTGTCATAGGTTTTAAACTGTGGTGGCTGATTTTATATGACAGTTTAATTAGGTGATGGGGTACACAGATATTTGGCTAAACATTAATTCTGGGTGTTCCTGTTAGGGAACTTTCAGAGACATTGGAACTTGAATCAGTAGACTGAGTAAGGTGGACTGTACTTCCCAATATTGGTGGGCATCTACCAGTTCATTGAGGGCCTGATAGAACAAGATGGAGAGACAGGAAGGAGGAGAATTTCTCTTTCCTTTTCTCCTTCTCTCTCTCTTTCTCTTTCTCCTCCCTTCCCCAGGAGTAAATCCGGGTAGCAGTGAGCTATCTTCCCAACCCCTTTTTATTCTGTTTAACACAGGGTGTTGTAGTCAGGGGTTGCCAGGAGAACAGGATCAACACGGGACACATAAGTTATAGTAGAATTTTATGCCGGTCACCCAGATTCAAATACAAGAAATGCAGGAAATCCATGTACACACTTAATACCTACGGGATCTAGCTGAGGGCCTGGATCCCGTGGCAATAACCTGCATGAATTCAGCAGAAAACCCAGAGCCCATGACAATGCCTCCCACGAGTCTGTGTTAGAGCCCACAACAATGACTCATGCAAGTCTGCTTCACAGATCCGTTCTGGGAAGGCCCAAAGGTCAGCGGTGGAAGCTAGAAAGTCTATGCCAGCAGGTGAAGGAGCTGTGCCAGTAGATTGAAGGTTCTACCCTGGAGCCAAGAAGTGATGCTCAAAATAAGGACCAGGGCTCCCCTGAGAAGCACCATAGCCATTTTCAGTGACAGTGAGGTCTAGAGCTCTTTCGATGACGAGAACAGCCGAGTTCATATGAGGAAGCCGGCGTGACAAGCTTCTCCTGGAGATTGAACAGTACAGCATCTTCTCCTTTGAAGCCAGGAAGTGATGCTCAAAGTAAGGACCAGAGCTTCTCCCAAGTGAACCACAGCTATCCCCAGCAACAAGCTTCTTTGAGATAATAGCACAGTTTGTATCAGGGAAGAAGCTCCACAAGCTTCTCTAGGGGAACTAAGAATTCCAAACAACAGCAACACTTAGAACCCACAATGACTCTCTCTTCCTCTCCAGGTCTCCTATTTGTACTGGAAACAGTCCTCAGGTGGGCCATCTACACTCGGCACCATGCTGACTCAGTTCAGCTGGTGTTTAAGTTGACTACAAGTTTTTAATTCAACACACAAAGTCATGTTAAAGCTCTCAGGCTGGCCTTGAAATTGCCATCCTCCTGCCTCAGCTGTCTGAGTAGGTGTCTGCACCCAGCTGAACTCCATTCTTTCAACCTGACATTATACTAGTGCATAGGTCTCCATGCAACCTGCAGAACATAGAATATTTCAAGACCTTCCTGGCTTGTGGTCCCACCTCTGTCAGTATAAGGCACTTGATATAGAGCTAGAGCTTCAGAGAAGGCTCCCTGGCAGATGGGATGTGCCATTTCTGCTAAAGCATCTTGCTTCATTTGTTATTTTTCCTTCCTTTCTGGAGTGGCCAGGATTATTCCTTTGCCTTACTCTTTATTTTGCTGATATCTTCCCTACAGAGATACAATACACACTCAATACATACAATACAATTTCTAATGGTAGTGTTAGGACAGATGAAGAAATTAGGAAACTGTGTAGGTGTGTATATGTGTTTTGCTTTGCATTCTCTGAGTACATAATTTTGATCTTTTTGGCTTTAGATGTCCAAAGAGGTTGATTAGGATTCTTATTGAGTGATCATAAAGGCAAAGATATGAGTAAGAGAGAGATATGAACCCGGCAGACTTGCTTTTACAATCTTTCCCTCTCCCTTGAGGTTGAAGTACTTGAGTACCCCAGAATCTTCGCTTCCACAGTGAATCCAGCAGGCTGACACAGATGAGCTTTGTATGTCTCACATCTGCATATTCTATGAGTAAATTTCCAACATCATGTGCCATTTAGAAGAGGGAGATGGGAGAGAGAAGAGGGATTTAAGAGACTATAGCACAAATAAAGGGGGGGACATTGAAATTGAGGGTATGTCTGAAGGATAATGTGCAATCCAATTTGAGGCAAAAGGGGAACACAGATCCCAAAAGTTGGAGATAAACTTTAGAATGCTTTGTAAACTAGAGTGAGGCATTTGGAGATAAGTCAATGAAGAATAGCAACATCAAGAGGTGTAGAGTAGAAGGCTACTAAAGTGACTCTGTTCCTCCTGGACTGGATTGAATTGAATTGTTTTCATCTACTTAAATATACTGACTTTGCTAGTTCCACCTAGCGTTTAAGGTGGCTCTCCTGAGTTAAAGCTTGATGTTAAAGCTTGTTTTCATTGTTGATTCAGATTCCACCAACAGGAACTTCCTCTTTTGGTGGAGGTACTAGGGACTGAATAGCAACTTTCTAATGGACAAGTTCGGATTCAAAAGATTTTTTTGTTTCTCTTGCCATTTGATAATTCTCTCAGCTACTTTTTCATAGGTAGATGTTTTTCCCTACGGGATATCCCTGAAAGTCATTGTTAAATCTTTCTGTGAGCTAGTGGTAGCCATGCAGGCCAAGAGGTGAACCAAGAAGCCAACCAGCTCTCGTGAGCCCCCTGGAGCACAGCTGGGAGACAAAAAGTGCAACCCCCTCACCCATAGGCAAACTGCTGATTTGGAGGAACACAGGCTGAGATGATAGTTACTGAAGTAAAAAGCAACTTAAAACTTGTATTGTTTGACTGACTTTGCAGGCCTAAAGCCGGTAGTCTGAGCATCTATTTAGAGGATAACAATATGCAGTGCAGCAATTATGGATTTTCTTCTGTCTTGTTTTTGAAATCTAATATTGTTCTCCCTGTTTTGTTGGGTTCTGTTTTGTTTTATTCCCTTTAAAAACTTTTTTTAAAAAGGAATCTATTTTAGTCCAAAGACTGACAGCAAAAGGCTAAGGGTTAATCTGAGTTGATGCTCATGGTAAACCAGTTTTACTTCTGAGTGGTGGCTATTGTTTCTTGTCAGAATTTTTCTTCTTTTCTTTTCTCCTTCCTTCCCTCCCTCCCTCCTTCCCTCCCTCCCTCCCTCCTTCCTTCTCTTCCTCTCTCCAACTCTGTCCCTCTCTGTCACTCTTTCTGACTCTCCCTGCCTTCCTATCTCCCTGTCTCTGTCTCTCTGGCCCTCTTCTCTGTCTTGTGACACTAGGACTTGAACCCAGAGCCTTATACACATGAGACAGGCAATCTAGCATTGATCCGTATCACCAGCTCTTAGCACTTGCTAGGTAGCTCAGCTGGTCTTGAATTTGTGACACTCCTGTGTTAGTCTCCCAATTAAGTAGGATACAAGCATGTGCCTCTTTGTCTGGGTTCCTGCTAGAATTTCTGAATAGTCCTGGTAATATCCATTCTTCACTTTTGTTGGGTCTGACATCAAGCCAGTCTGAGTATTTTTAGAATCCTTTATCTATGAGTGCCTGAAAATTCTCTGACTTTCTACAACATAGTATTTTACCATATTAAACAAGGAAATATAATGAGCCTCAAAAAATTTCAGAGTCCACAGTCCTGTTGTGTAATCTTTGAGGAGAATTGGTGCAGTGTTCAGATTCATGGCTTACAGAGAAGAGAAGCATTATTTAATTTCTAAGTAAGGGATTGATGATTTAGAATGAATATATTTATACTTACCAAAAAGGATAAAAGAGCACAAAGTTTAATGCACATAAAATTTCTTCTAATAAATTACATCTTAAGTATTGGGGCTATAGTATATTACAAGCTTGTAATAATTATGAACTTTCTGGAGGAAGAACTCTCATTTTCATTCAATCTTTTTTTATAGCTCTGTTGAGATAAAATTCATGTACTATGCAACACAACCATTGAAAGTATACAATGGAAGATTTTTAATATATTATAGATCAGCACAACTATTGCCAGAACATTTTAGAACCTTTTATAACCTTAGGGAAAAAACCCTGTACTTTTTGGACATTGCTCTTTTCTCTCTCCCTCTCCATGTCCTTGGCTTTATGCAGCCACAAATCTATTTTCTGTTTGGAGGAACATGATACTTTGTTTTGGTATTGGGAATTGAACTCAGAACCTCTTGCTTGCCAGGCAGGTACTGTGCTGCTGAGCTATGTCTTTGGTCCTACATTTTTTTAAAGAGCACAATATATTTATTGAGAGAAACAAAGCTTCGGTCTGAGAGAGAGGTAAGAATCCTGAGTGGGTTACTGAGGACTCAGTGTTTTCCAGGGATTTTTATAGAGCAAAATCACAAGATGAGGTGACTGGTCTTACATTTTTAAAATGAATTATTACTATGCAACTGAAATCTTGGTGATACACTTTAGTTATTCATCCAAAAACAATGATAAGACTGGGAGAATTTACTCCCAGTCCTATATTAAATACTTTTTTAATTGACACAATAATCATACATATTCATGGGGTACATTGTGATATTTTGACACATGCTTTCAAAGTACAAAGATTAAATCAGGAAAATTAGACTATGCTTCTCAAACATTTATTGTTTCTTTGTATTGGGAATTATAATACTGTTGTAGTCAGGGTGTGCAAGGGAAACAATTTAATACAAGACCCATAATTTATAGGATTATTTTATAGTAGTCACCTAAAGAGTCAAATACAAAAGAGGGCAAGAAATCTGTCCACACACTGAGACCCAAAGAACCCAGGTGAGGGCCTGGATTCTAGAGCAATGTCTTGTATAAGATCAGCTGAAGACCTAGAACTCATGACAATGCCCCTGCTGAGTCCAGCTGGAGCCTATGACAATGTCTCATGCAAGTCTGTTTCACAGGTATGTGCTGAGAAGGTCCAAAGGTCAGTGGTAGAATCTAGAAAGTCTATGCCAGTGGGATGAAGGACCTGGGCCAGCAGGCTGAAGAATCTACACTGGAGCCAAGAAGTAATTCTCAAAGTAAGGACCAGAGCTCCCCTGAAAAGTAGCAGAACTATCCTCAGCAATAATGAGGTCTCGAGCTCCTCTGACAATGGGAACAGCCCAGTTCATACCAGGACAACCAGCGCGACAAACTGCTCCAAGAGAATCAACAGCACCCCATCTTCCTCTCCATTTCTCCTTTTGATGCTGTTGGCAACAATTGTCAGGTGGGCCATCCATACCCAGCACCTTGCTGATTCAGTTCAGTTGGGTGGTATGAGTTGACCATTAGTTGTCAATCCCCCACAAATACATTTTCAACATTGTCAGTACTTGGGGGTGGAGATGGTTGGTGGTGCCTACTAAATTTCCAGGTGAATAGTGATGGTTGGAAAACCAACCTCGAAAGTTGTTCAGGAATACCAAGCCTCAGATATAGACATTTGTGGCTGTGAATTATAGAGGAGTAACAACAAAAACATTAAGGTTGGGAAAATGGAAGGCCTGGTGCAGGAGTGAAGAGATGTGACCAATATGTCTAATAAAGATCAGCAGGGCTTAGTGCAATGGTTCAGCTGGCAGACTCAGAAGTTCTGGTTCTGCTATACACCAGCTCTGTGCTCTCACACAAATGGTTTAATCCCTGTACAACTCAGATCTTCTCCTATAAAATTCAGACATCAATTCTTTCCATGCTTTCCTCCCTGATGATTATTAACAGTACAGAGAATAATGCCTTTTGGAGCTTTTATGAATACCAAAATATTATAAACTATAATTTGATTTTTATCTTTCAAGTGATGTGTTTGAAAAAAAAATGTCAACCAGCATCATCTGAGCTGCTTCTGTTTTGTGTGATCATGAAACCTGTATCCCAGGGGCTAAAATGAAAAGGAACAAGGCAATTGCATTTGGTAAAAAAAAAATGCGTGTTGCACTGCCAAGCTCTAACCCTGGTACTGTTACCAATCAGCTTAGAGTTCTTTGCTCAATTTGGATAGAAATCTCAACTTGGCAAAATGTTGTGCTCATGGAATGAGTGGCTTCAGGCTTTGTGTGCCAATGATTGCAGCCCTTAGTGCTCCAGTTGAGGCTTGAGTGCCAGCACCCTAAGTTCTTAATGTTGCAGCCCTTGGCATTAGAACCTAGTGTTACAGCACCCAATGGCCGCTAGCCACTCAGTGCTCCTGCAAACGCACAGCTGTTATGAATTCCAGGAAGAACTGGGGTGTTAATTCCCATGCAGTAGTTTTAAGGGACCCAGGAGATATCAGGAATGGACCCTGGCTCTTCAGAGAGAGGGCAGTGGTGCCTGGACTGGGGAGGGGAGGGGAATGAGCTGCCTGGTGGCTGTCAGATCCCTTTATGGTAGTCAGAGAAAAAGGAGAGGGTCTGGCCTCTCCTCTTTTTATCTCACTGTGACAAAGCACAGCACTATGTTTGGATAAATGTTCCTCAAATTCCATGTAGCAAAGCTGTGGTTTTAGCCCATTGCATTGTTGGAAGGTGTGGAAGCTTTAAGAGGTGGGGCCTAGTGGAAGCTTCTCATCATATGAGGGGTAGTTCCGGAAGTGAACAGAGAAGGACCCTGACCCCATCCCTTTAACTCCTGGTTGCCAGCATCCTCCTTCAAGCACTGTTACACTACATACTACCTCACCATCATGCTGTTACCTTGCGCATCACCATAGGACTGAAAGAAATGGGGCCCCTGACCATAGACTGAACCCTCCAAAACAATGAGCCAACATGAAACTTTCCTTTTTATTGAAGTTGAGTATCTCTGGTGTGTGCTGTGGTCAGAGAAACTGACACATATGGTGTATAATGTCAGGCTTCTGGGTGAATGTATGTGGATTCTCACATCTTTTTCAGTTTTTTTCTTTGCAGTGTAGTGGTTCTCAGAGTGTGGACCCTGTACTACCAGCATCAGTATCATCTGAGATCTTGTTAGAATTGCAAATTCTTGGATGTGGTATAAGAATTCTAGAAACTCTGGAGATTTTACTCTTTCTGCAAACAAAGCCTCAGGTTGTTCTGATGCATGCTAAAATTTGAGGGACAATTGTTCTAGAGGAAATCCTAAATTATACGACATGAACCCCTAAGCAAACTCAATCTTTATTTACTTCAATTAACAATCAGTCTCTTGATTAACTACTAAATGGAAAAATACTTGTTAGGCAGCATTTTGTGGTTAGTTTCCTCAAGGCAAATTATTATCCTCATTTTATAGATGAAGACTTGAAGCTCAGAAAAGGGAACAGTTCTACTTTTGGGCCGCTGTTCTCTATCCTGAGATTTGTATCACACGAAGAATGTGCAATTAAGAAATGTCATGCTAATATCTTTTAAAAATAGCATATTTGTTGTTGTTATTTTCTTTCAAAGGAAAATGTATGCTCTGTTTTAAGTTTTAAAGTCTGTCGTTGTTATTAGGCTTGGGTAAGGTTTTTTCCCTCTTGACTCCACAATGCCTGGACTGGCACATTTAATTAACAAAACCTGCCCTGCGAAAGGAGAAAACACATTAAATTCAAGTTGATAGTACACTTGAGGAATGCAGAGATGAATGGAAACTTGCATGTGAATACATCTATATAAGCATGATACATAGCAGCATCTCCCCAGCTGTTTCTACGAAGCCTCTTATCTGCACAATAGAAATGTGGACTCTCATGGCATTTTCCAGCTCCACTAAATCTGCATTTTAACCATATGTGATTTGCATGCACATGAGAGTTTGAGAATCTCTGTTTAAATAGCAGAGTCCTGAGAGATAATCTGAGGTTTTCTGTGGGTCAGAGGTACTCTTGTCAAACAAGCAAGCTTGCAGACCTCTGATAGGAAGGCTTGGTAGGAGTGTTTCTCAAATTTAAAGTCAGTTTCAGGTTTAAGACTCTGTGGGCCTCTAAGCTATAAGATAACTATCCCCAGGCATGCGCCTACTCTTCTATTTCCTCCTCCATCATTTGCCTTGATAGATGCTACAGTGTAGTTATAGTACATAGTTACCCCATCAAGGTGCTGGGTAAAAACTGAACAGAGATAATACCACTTATCAAACAGAGTCAATACACCTATTTTTATAGATTTGCACACCGAGCCACAGGAATGTCAATTATCTGGCTCAAGGTCACACATGTCATAACAAGCAGGGCTGGGATTCAAACCTAAGCAGTCTGGAGCTATAGTCTTTTTGTTGTATTGGGGATTGAACCCAGGATTTGCTCTGACGTTCGTCTCCAGCTCCTTTTAGTTTAACACAGAATGCGACTAAATTGCTGGTCTCCAACTTGTGATCCTCCTGCCTCAGCTTCCTTAGTAGCGGAGATTACAAGTGTGCATCACTGTGCCTGGCTAGTCTGTGCTCTTGCTACTATTTCACATGCTGATTCAACTCTCTGTGACTTCACAGGCTGTAGTATGTGGAAATTTATAAAGAAAAGTAAGCAATCACCACATAAGAAGTTTAAGAAGATTTGATGAAGGTATCATGCTAAATTACATTCCCGTTAATATGTACAATAGTACATGCTAATAAAATGATTTTATTTATTTTCGTATTTTTGAGACAGGGTCTCTCCATGCAGTTCAGGCTGGTTTTGAGCTCTCTTTGTAGCCCAGGCTAGTTCCAAACTTGCAACTATCCTCCTGCCTCAGCCTCCTGAGTACTGAGTTACAGGTGTGTGTCACCATGCCAGGCTAAAATAACTGTAAAAGAATTGATTTTTAATTATAAACAATCTTTTAAGATTAGTTGAGTGTAGTGGTGCACACCTATAATCCCAGCACTCTGGGAAACCGAGGCAGGAGAATGACAAGTTTGACCTCAGACTGGGCAACTTAGCAAATTATTAAGACCCTGTGTCAAAATAAAAAAAAAGCAGTATTGGGGGGAGACCATCGATGTAGCTCAGTATGAAGATCCAGGATTTAATCCCCAGAACCATCCCCCCAAAGCAGTATTACTATTATTTTTGTGGTAGGAACTCAGCCTAGGGCCTCACGCATGGACTATACTCTCAATCTCAGTATTTACTTTTTTATTATATTTATTTTATTCATTAAAATTTTTTATTAGTACATGTGATCGTACACAGTGGTTCCATTCATCATGGGGAGTTGGCGCCTTTGCATAACACATCCTAATTCCTTTTTTGCTTTGACTTCCCCTCCCCCCTTACATCTCTTGGTCCTGTTCTCATGGTTCAAGAATCAAAATAAGGAATATTTGGGGCACAGTCTTCGCTGTTGCTCTTGGCCACCTAGCTACCTGTTTTTGGAAACAAATAATGCTATCTATCTTTTGTGCAGATGTTCATAAGCTCTTCAGACAAGTGGGAGAAAACGATACATATGCTTCATGCTTGTGTATATATAATTAACCACGTATTTTAAAACACACTCCACACCGAAGCATGAAGAGCCTCCTCGTTCTTCTTTGATGGCTTCTTGCTTGTCTATGGCATGCATATACAATAATTTAACAAATACCCTACTGCTGGACTAGTTATTTGCCATATCTTGCTATTTCAAACACTAACATAATATATAACCTTGAATTTTTATAATTTTGCATATTCACAATAATTCACAATAAAGGATGGTGTTCAGGAGTGTTGTAAAATTTTCTCAGTGGGTAGTACATATTTGTTGCTTCTTGGGCTTAGAGTTATGCTCAGGTATTTTAGCTTCCTATTGCTACTATTTTATGATTTATTTATTTTTTAGGGGGGGACACAGGGCTCTCAATGGTGTTCAGACAGGTCTTGAATTTGTTATGTTCCCCCAGGCTGCCTTGAGCTCATGGAGGTCCTCCTGCCTCGCCCTCTTGAGTGCTGTCATTACAGGCATGCACCACCATGCCTGGATTTCTAATGCTACTCTTTTATTTATATCTTCAAAATATTTTGGAGCGCTGTTGATTTCTGTTTCAATTACGTGTCTGTCTTGCTGAATCTTCTTATATTTTGTTACAAATTTTGAGTTGATTCTTCAGGGTTGTACAGACATATTTTATCTGCAAAAATAATAGTTTTATCTCTTCCTTTCCCATATTTATACTTCCCACTTTCTTCTACACTAGTATTATCCAGAAACTAAAACAGATCAACAAACTCTAAGTCCAGCACACAGGTCAAATCCAGCCTGGCACTTGTCTTCATTGATACAGTTCTACCTGGCACGTGCCTGTGTTCCCACTCTTTCAGGAATTATCTGTGGTTTTGCATTGCAGTGGAGTGATTTGCTCAGAGGTATTTGCCAAAGGCTTAAGTACTTGCTATCTAGCCCTTTACAGAGAAAGGGCTAGATTATCTGAATCTGCACTAGAAAAATATCAAATACTAAATAGTAATTATTACCGTAGTAGAGATCCTTGTTTTGTTTCTGACTTTAATAAAAGAACTTTAATGACACTTGTGGCATCTCTCTATTGAGTATGTTGCCATGGTTGTGTCTGAAATCACTGCAGCCTTCTTGAGACTGTAATATTAATGCAGTAAATTAGACACACGAGCTTAAGTATTGCATGGCTTCTCTTACACGAGAACCCCAACATACAAGTGAAGTGCAAAATGAAAGATACATAATAGGAAGTAAGGAGCTAGATCTTTGTCAGATAGGAAGGGGGTTAAGAGATGGACAGAGAGGGGAGAGGGGAAGGTGCTACAAAGGAATTAAGATGTGTTATGTACATGTACCCACTCACCATGAAGACTGTGATTATTATGCACTGCAAACATGCACTAACAAAATTTTTTAAAAATAGTCATACTTAATGTGTGTATGTAGTATGTATGATAAAATAATTGCATATATGTATATGTGATATATGAAAATATAAAGCATGGCTGTGTCCTCGGTTGGCCCTCTAGAAAGTTGGTCTCCTTAACTTACACACTGTCTCAAAACAAGATTTTTATGGCAGCATCTCTCTCTCTCTCTCTCTCTCTCTCTTTCTCTCTCTCTCTTTTGTAGGTACCAGGGATTGAACTCATGACCTTGCACTTGCCAGGCAGGTGCTTATGCCACTGAGCTAAATCCCCAAAACAAGATTTTTAGTTAATAAATAGTTTCTGGTTACTTTTCGAGTTCAATAAAATTTTATTTCCTCTGGCAAAAAGTATATTGCAGCCTATATGGTGGCACATGCCTGTAATCCCAGCATGCCAGGAGGCTGAGGCAGGATAGCAAGTGAAAAAGCCTTAGTGGTGTCCAGGACACTGCCACTGCCCCTTGCAGCCCCCTCAGGCCCAGCAAAGGTGCCAGCAACTCCCTGATTTGTGAGCAAAACCAATGACTCCTTAAAGCCATTACTCCTAGTTATACCGCAGCAATAGGTCAGGGCACACCGACTTTTCCATGGGGCTACATAGAACTGTATCATGTTAAGGAAGAATTCAATTTATTGGTATGAGTTCTATAAATTAAAAAATGAATGTTCTGTTGCAATTAATGGCTTGTCAGATGCTGCAAAGGTATATGATTTTATTCTTAGAGTTATGAGAATAATAATTATATTAGTCAATCCCTAATATTGAACTATCCTTGCATTACTGATATAAAGCCCATTTGATCATAATGACACATTATATGAAGCATATTATAGCTGTTTGATAATATTTCAGTTAGGATTATTACATTGACAAGTGTAACAGCATCCTAGTTTCCTTATTTTTATGCTAGTTTTATTAAGTTTTTATTTCAAGGAGACAGGGCTCTAGGTTTTGAAAGTCCTGATACACAATTTGGGAGTTTCTTTAGAAAAAAGAAAAATGAATCACGTGGCTAGAGCTGCAACTCAGTTGTGGAGTGTTTCCCTAGCATGTAGGAGGTTCTAGGTTTAACCCTCAGTGTAATAAAAGAAGAAAACAAATAACTCAAATAAATGATTTTTTATGAGAGTTTTGGAAGGAACCATTGTTAAGTCAGGGACTCTGAAATGTAAGATTCTTTAGGTTCAGTTTTTATCTGTTGCTAACTGTCAGTGTTAATTATTTTGTAAAAAATTTTGAAAGAATCTTACTTTTCTTTGGACTAGAGCAGTTTAAATAATATCTCAAACAGAAGAAAGAATCATTGTGCCATCGTTGTACAGAAATGCTTTAATTTTTCTATTTCTTTTTAAACCTCTTGTCTTTATGGAAGTATTTCTAAACAACATGACTCATTCATTATTTTATTACTGAACACTATTTATCATGTTAAAGATTTTGGATCAAGTAACACAACCTTTGCAGGGGAAGGTAGAGTATCGATTTTACAAGGTAGAGGCGAAGCTGTCCAAAAAGACTCACAGATAATTATGTGGGAAGAGTGCTGTCCTGGGGGCCTGGGAAAGACCCAGGGAGAGAGGGAGGAGTGGCCCTCGCTTTGACTGGGAGACAGGCTGGGAGGAGGGGAAGAGCAGGCGAAGAATGCTTCTCAGCTGGGTCAGCATCTGTACGAAATCTCAGTGGAGAAATAGTTCCTTATTTTGCTTGGCTAAATGTCACAGGAGACTTGAATGACACTTTAGTGACACTAAAAGTCCTTCCAGAAGGCTTAATTGGTTACCTGGTAGGACACCTAGGGACTGCTGGGCAGAGATGTGACCTGCTCCAGAGCAGGTCAGACAGTAGTGCCACTCGGTCTGTGGGCGAATGGAGGCCCGAGCTGAAGACAGAGCCGTAGCTTTGGTGTGGGATACCAAGGAGATGAGGCCTCTTTCTTCCTGCTTCAGGCAAAAGATTCGGTAGGGATTGAAATGGGGCCTTAGCACCTGGACAAAGCCTTCAGCTGGGAGAAGGTTCTCTGAGGTTGCAGAGGGTGGTTGTTGACTACTGCTTTTTTCTAGGGCCTCCCCAGAGCTCCTGAGGGTGTCATTTTGGGACCTCCTGGATTCCTTTAAATACGGGATCGATTGGAAGCTGTGATGTGAGGCAGAGGATTTGGGTAAGGAGTCTTGGGGCTTACCCTTGTTCCATTTAGGTGAGACTCAGTTTTGTCAACTGCTTTATTAGACGCAGTCACAAAATGATCGTAAGGATGGCAGGGGGTATGTTAGTAAAAGCATCTTGCACATTCTAAAACGCTACAGAGAGCCTTTATTCTTCGGGCTTAGAGGCCTTTTGTCTTTCATCCGGTTAGAGAAGTGAAGTCTGGTGATTTAACAATGTTCTGGAAATGATGTCAAGTTGATGGGGACACATGAGTTCCCACCGATTACAGAAAATAAAGGAACCTCAGGTTCTACCTCTTGGATGCTTTCAGGAAATGGTGCAGAGGGAGAGGCAGCCTCTTTGTGCTTCAGACCCTCACGTGCTCCACGTCTTCGCAGAGTCTACTGCTGTGCCAAGGTGCCTCTCATGTCATTTAGAAAAGCAAATGCCATGGATCACGTGGAAGGCAGTGTCTAGCACAGGTAGGATCAATAATCACATGGGTGCGGGTGAGCCAATGCTAAGGAGATATTCATCATCAACATGGTTAAATAAATGTCCAGTGGTTTTCCAGAATTGTCTCACTTCCAGTTTCCTTCGGGTTGGTTTTAGGAACCACAGTATTTGACTTTAATGTATCATTATACAGTCCTGTTCTAATATTGGTGGCTACTATGGCAAAGTCACTAATGGTCAACTTGTGACACCCAGCTACACTGAATCAGCAAATCACTTCCGGTTTACCAAACACGGAGACATACAGTGTGATTACAGCGAGACTGGGGAGGTACCTGAGACCAGCACTTTTGTGTCCTGAGGGTAAACCATGGCTAAATGGTTTATATGGAGAAAGAATGCTTGTCAAGGCACTGCGCTGGGTCCTGAGGAGACACTGTGTTACTTAATCCTCTCAATGACTCCATGAGTGAGGAGCTGAGTCATGCCATGTTAGTCGAGAAACTAAAATTGAAGAGATATTATGGAAGTAAATAAAAAAAAGTTATGCAGGTGTCTCATGCAAGAGGCAGATCAGTAACTGGAATGCAAGCCCTGTGTTATTTCCACCTTCCACCTTGAAAGAAAAAAAGGAACTGTCTTCCTTCCAATTGTTTCCAAATGGAAGCACATGTTTGGGCTGGTTGTTGAGTCTGAAATAAATAGCTCCTTTTAGACTGTTGAGACAGCCAAATGCTTTCAATATGCTCCCAAGGTTGGTGACGGGGCCTGAATAGAAGCCAGATGTTCTGGATTCCAAGGCTATTTCCTTGTTGTGTGTTCTCCCTGGCCCCCAGCCCTCCATTAAGAGGAGGAAGAGAAGGTGAGGCCAGACAGACTGATTCTGCTCCTCACATCTTTCTCTTTGGGTGAAGGGGGAGAGGGCTGCCGAGGAGGTGCCACCTGCACTGGAGCTGGCTGCAGGCTGGGAGTGGGGGCGGGGGTTGGGAACGAGGGTTGGAAGAAAAATCACCGGGAAGAATGTGCAATCACTTATTCCAGGCTCCCGAGTCCCTCTGCCACCTGACCTTTCTGTAGTCCTTCACAATTGACAGCCCACTCTGTGCTTCCCGCTAGGAGGAAGTGCCCTGCAGTTAGGCTGCTGATTACTAAAACAGGACCATCACTGCTCTTGTCAGCCCTGCTTCCTCCATGCGCTTCGGCAGACTTTTTTTTCCTTCTATTTCTTGTTTTATTACTGTTTGTCAGACTAGGGTGCCTTTGAAGTTTTTTTTTACAGATCTGACTTTTATCAGAGCATGTAGGAGTTGGGGGTGGGAAATGGGGTGGATGAGACCCATCAAAATATTCTATTCTGCACCCCACGAACTCACCCCCTCCTCTCTTTGTCTGAAAAGGTTTTTGACATGGTGTTTCTATACGTGGCCTGCCTTCCAGATGAGAGAGTGACATCTATTGTCGTAATATAGGGAGGAAATTATGATTACTTAATGATAGTGTGTCATAGCTTGTCGCTTCTTTATTTTCCTTTTAAATACTCGCTGTCACAGAAACACACAATTGGCCTTCAATCCTGGGGCTGAAGATGGGACTTCATGTGATACCAGGTGCTGTGAGGATGACTTACTGGTGAATCTGGGAAAATAATGTGAACCCAGAACTGGCGGTACATGACCGGCTTGGCTCCCTGCGCCTCCCACCTTGACACAGAGCAGAGGCCTCTAGACCTCGCCGGACGTGTCTAAGCAGAAGGTGAGAAGAATCAGGTCTCTTCTGGTTGCTGTGACCTTGTTTATTGTCTGCTACCACCGACCTTCACTCTCCAACCAAGCAGTACCAACCATCTTCTCAATCCCATTTCATAATCTGGTGTGGGTTCCTTTTGTTCAAACAACGAAATGAAAAATATCCATTCCAACCTGCGACATCTTTCTCCTGTGCTCCAGATCTAACAAAGCCTGCTGCTCCGCCTCCTCGAACCCTTGGCTCCAGCTGGGTACCTTTCTCAGCTGCCTTAGAGATTAATTTCAATCATGTGACACTTCATACATGAGAAATAACCAAGAAACACACAGACATATGTGAAGTTCTTTTACAGCTCTCTGGATACATCTAGGAAAATGATATTGAGTGTAAAAGGGAAATTGAGAGAACAGGTACAGTAAAATATTACTGATGCAATTTTTTTTTGGTGGTACTGGTGATGCAGGAATTATATTATACCTCCAAATGATCTAAGGGAGATGTTGCTACTTCCAACCTGCTAGGTGTCCAGTGCACTGAGTTCATGCTCCCCAAACTTGAAGAATGAATTCTGAGGAACAAGAGGGATTTAAAGTAGGAAATTTTATTGAGGAAAAGACAACTCCTGTTGGAGAGGGATAGGAGGGGATCTGGAAAGTTGGTCGCCCATGAACCCACTTCTCAAGGGAAGTTATAGAGTAAAATCACAATGTGGGTACAAAATCATGAGGTGGGTGCAAGGTAGCACAAAACTACAACCAACCAATACAATTACCAGTCTTCCTAACTTAACTGTCCATAATACTGGGTAGTGACCCAGGGGCCTTTACGCTCAACTACCTCCCCACCTCCCCATTTACAAAATTATTTGTTTTATGACAGGTCCTTGCTACATTTTTAAGCTTCCCAGGCTGGGCTGGAACTTGTAATCCTTCTGTCTCAGCCTCCTAGAATGTTAGGATTATAGGCCTCTGCCACCATACCTGGCCTATTTATGCAAGTTTTTAAAGCAATCAGAGACTATTCTGTCTCTATCTGGCAGACTCTCTGTGACCTTGTTCTCTTGTCACCACCTTCTCCATTCCCTGGCTTGCTCAGCAGGACAATTGTTCATCTCCTGTGACTTCTAGCCACCCTTTTGGACAGATGTCCATCCACTGTGTGGGAATACTGCTAATATAACATTCTCTGTTTCCATGTTGATCTACACTAAGCTGTGAGCTTTGAATGGACAGTGACTCAATTGCTTTTCTCTTTGTACACTGGAAACATCAACTTGTATTAACAGTCATACGAAAGCTTAGACTCAAATATTATGTGACACATACACATGATCTAACAATAGACACAGTACAAAACAATTTAAAGTTTAAGTCCCAGCCTTCATAGCAACAGCTAATTTTTATGTTTATAATATGCCTTCTAATTCACTAACTCCATTTTGTTTTATTCTTGCTTCTTCTTTGTGGGTACTAGAGGGTGATATTGGGGCTTTGTGCATATGAGGCAGGCACCCCACTACTATGCTACCTCCCCAGCTTCTGCTTCATTATAATTCTTTAATGTATGTGGTACAGATGTCACTGCTACTGTATTAAGTGAAAAAAATGATTCAGAGAGGTTCAGTGATTTCTTCATAGTCACACAGGTCAGAGGGAACAGAGACTCCTTAGCTTTAAGTATAGTTTTTTCCATTGTGACTTTTTGAATTTGAATAACTCCACAAGCCAATTTGTCCTCCCTTCCCTCTTTTCCTTTTCTCTCTCTTCCTTTTTCTCTTCATTTCTTTGTTCATTTGTGTAACAAGTGCTAGCTGAACACCATCTACATGCACTCCTTTAGATCCTGGGAATACAAAGCAGAACTAGTCCTGGATGGGACCCCAATGGAGGTAATGGTCTTCTGGAGAAGCTGAAATCCTTCTAACAATGTACCTACCTCACGCAGGCTGGTAAATATTGGGTAACTTCTCATAAGAATGCTTTATGCTAGAACAGTGATGGTAAGATGAAATGTTTCCTGGTGCTCCGATGGAGTTCTCAGCACTTGGAGATTTTTCTGAAGGTAATTGGGAGGGGGGATTAATTCATTTTGTTTAGCTCTTAAGAGCTCTTCCCTCTGTCGTGAATTGCTTAACGGTGGAGGCTTTGATGCTGGCAGGTACTTTTAGTGGAAGATGACTGCTATTGCCCTCTCTTACAATCTGCACTGTTGTGTGGGCTGAAACCAATTAGACCTAAATTAATTAGCAAGAAAATGATGGGCCCACTTGCTGAGCCATTCACAACACCATGCAAAGGAAGATGAACAGTGCTTGAAGGGTGCTATGGCTTGCTGTGGAACCCTGATGATTGAAGTATTTCCAAAAAAGGAAGTAAATTCAAGCCACTGCTGGATGAAGTCGTCTACTTTTTAATTTTTTTTAGCCCATGATAGTGCTTTAGTCAAAGGCAAGTTATGAAACTACAGGAGCCCGGACTTGGAGGACCTTTGATAAGCTTTGGGATAAATTTAGAAGACATGTGAAATCTTTAAGGCCCGAAGAAGTTGAGGATGTCAATGGCTGAAAACACACAAGGACCCATATCCTACTGTGGGGGCCACAAGTAAGAAGATTTTCTTTTGAAAGACAAACTCAGCTCTCCCTGTTCTCAGTTCTCTATGGTCTCCCTTGCCGGCACCTCTCCCTCTGCTTATTCCTAAGTGGGGGTTCCTATTCTTGGGGCTGCCATCTTCCCAGCTGCCCTCCTGAGCTTCAAGTGCCAACAGTTATTTGCCTGCATGTCTACCAGCACCCCACACAGCTATTTCTTGAGCCCCTCCTCCTTACAGCCACTGGTCACCCAGGCAAGAAACCTAGGAGTCATTCCTGATGTCTTCCTCTTCCTCCTTACCCTCGCCTAGAGCACTGATGAGCTCTGTCCATTTTACATTCTACTGTAATTATCAGCTCTTTATTTGAGTACTTTTCTCCGGCTCTTGGTTAGACCAGCTTTCTGCTTCTCTGCCCGGGCTTGTTCTTCTGAACACTTTCAATGATCCCCAGTCTTTGGTAATTCTTAAATGTTAGTTCTCCCTAGATTTCTGCTGCAGAATTTTTCACTTGAAACACTGAATGGTACCAGAGTGACCTCAACCACTGTGAGATTTTAGCTAGTGTACCTGTGGTTCTCAGACGTGTGTTTCTGGCTACAGCCTCTCCTGAGCTCCAGAGCAATGTGCCCCAGTGGATACCTGGGTATCTCCATATTGATACCCCACAATTCAAACTCAGTGCATCTATAAAAAAGAAGAGTATTTTTCCTGTCTGATCCTGCTCTCCTACTGCAATTAGCGTTCCAATTCATTCAGTTGCATAGACTAGAAATTTAAGCTCTGTTATTGACTTCTTATCTGAATTTATTTCCCTTAAGCTTCCCTTTGTCCTTATTTTCAACTGTGGAAAAATACTTCAAATCTATTCACTTCCATTTACCTCCATGATTACCATCTTAGAGGACACTAATATTTCTTCCCTGAGTTAGTCCAAAAGCAGTGACTTCTTTTATGGTGAACTTGCCTATTACTTTGCAATCTTTTTTTGGAGGGGAGAGGTGTTGGCAGTTTAACCCAGGTGCCCATACATGCTAACCATGCTGTGCCAGTGGGCTATACCCTCAGCCAATTTTCTAGTCTTCTAACCCAGATTTTGCATGGACCGATTGATCTTTTAAAAGTCCTGATTGGTTAATGCTACTTTTAAAAGATATTCATGGATCCTCAAAACCTGAAGAAAAGGTTTAACTTCTAACTGCCTTTTTAGGGCTTATCAAGATTCTGGCTTTCTAAGAATCTGACTTCATCTCTTGCTGTTGACAGTCGGAACTCTATGCTCTCTGGCTGCACCGGACTTAACTTTTCAATGCAGCTTTTCTGATCATCTCTGGTTGCGGATACTGCCAGTGCCTATCACCTGTTAGAACTTAATTTAGGTAACACTTCTTGGCCCACCAGGAAGCTTGCGTGGCGTTTGTCATTATGCAATGTAAATGCTTATTTCTTTTTAATTTTTCTTATTGACCAGAGGCTCCTTGAGTGCAAAGACAATATTTTGCTCATTATTGGGAGCCTGGATAGAGCAGAAAGATGCTGCACTGATAGTGGATGGCTTGGGATTGGGATCCTGCTTTCTTGTATCTTCTCCTCCCTAAGCTTCAGCCTTCTCTAATTTGTTTTCCACACTGCTCCAGGGTGATCTTTCTGAAATGCAAATCAGACCTTGCCTCTCCTGATAAATCTTTCATCAGCTCCCTATCCCTTTTTGAGAGGATGAAGGTTTGGCTCTTTGTTATGGCCCCCTGTTGTTTTTGCCACATAAAGTCAAAACTCTCTCCATTTATTCAACTTTTTGTCAAATTGCATTTTCATTTTTCCTCAGTCTTTAACTCTGAGACTGGCTGACTTTGTTCTAGCAGCTGGGGACCGTGTTTTCCAGGCCTAAGCCTATAATATCATCTCATTCTTTGGGCCTCAGTGGCTGGTTTGGGAATGAGCATGTTAACCAATTAGGGACGATGACAATTTTGCTGTTTTTTTTTTTTTTTTAAATGGCTCTTTCCAGATCTTGCTACTTATGGAAAGTCCAGGACTGAAGACAAAACAATGGAGGGTAAAACCCAGATAGCTAGATAACATGAATTGTGATTACATTATGCGATCTGTAATCCCAGTAATGCCTGCAACCAGGCTTACCTTCTACTTTTAGCTTTTGTAAGTCGATAACATTTTCTCGCTTGCTTAAGCTAAAAGGGTTAAGATTTCTGTTATTCTATTTATGTATGTATTTGTGAAGCAATTATTCGCTGAGCTTTTGCATTGTTCTAAGCCCTGCTATTGTTAGAGATACAGCAGTGAACAAGGTGGATGTCTTTGTTTTCAAAGGAATTTTAAGAGACATCATTGATCTGTATCTCATAAAATTGCACGGTAAGGTCCATATTGTATCTTTAGTTATATTCAATTCAGTCTTGATTGCACGGAATCTTAAGCCCTTCATGTTCCTTAATGTTACTTACTGTCCCTCCATCTCTGAAATGCTAAAGTCTAACAACCTCCTCTCTAATCACCGTCTTCTATAGTCTCATCTTTTCATCCTTCTCACTAGTAAGAATCCCTTGCTCCTTATTTTTACCCATTTCAACAACAACCTGTTGTCATCCTGGCTCTACTTTCTCCATAGAGAGCTACCTAGATGTTCAGGCATCAGTTTGGCTACTCTTTTAATTGTCCAAACACCTCTGCTGCGATAGTTTTCCTTTTATTTATTGTCCTAAAAAACCTACACTGCTATGTCAACATGCACATCCACCATCTATCTCCCACCTGCTCCTACTTTTTAAGGTGCAACTTGGAGAAAACAGAGACTGTGAAAAATCAGTGTCAAGATAACTTTTTATTTCCAGTCTTTATGGGTCTTCGTACTGCGCAGTACGTATTTCTGGCCAACGGTTTCTGGTTTTTTTTTTTCAGCTGCTGTTTCAGTCCTTTGCTTTGTTACACAAAATCCTGTATAATCATCCAATTCTAGTTCTAATTTATTAATTATTTAATGAATGGATGCTGTGACTGTGCTGTCTAGTAGAAATGATGCTTGCCTATCTAGTAAGGAAAACAGGTGATTTTAACTGAGTTAAAGGGAGGAGATCATAGCAGACGATTTATAACCTGAGGACATGAACCATCTGGGGGAAGAAGTGAGGGGGCTTTTATGAGGAGCTGTAATTTAATAGTAAACGAAATATCTAGGCAATGGGAACAGCATACGAGAATGCTCTGAAGCGAGGGATTGGTAAGAAGTTGACGTGGCTAGAAGATGGAGTCCAGGGAGGAAGTGACACAAGGCAAAACTAGAAAAATAGTTCCTCTCTCCCTTCACTGGTTACAATATTTATTCAAATATTCCTTAAAACCTACAATGCTTCCTACAGTCTTCTCTGGGCTAGGGAATTGGGAGTTACAGAGGATACTGTCAAGAGCCAGATCTTATTCTTTGCAGTTACTATTTTTATTTTTAGTTAATTAATTAATATAATTATTTTACAGAACTAGGAATTGAGCACAATGTCTCACACATGTGACGTAAGTGCTCCGTCACTGAGTTATCCCTGTTATCTGTACTGTTTCTACCCATCCTGGCCCAACATGCATTTCTGATTGCCAGGACTCAGTGTCTCTGCTTTGTCAGATCATGGAGCTACTCTGGTTATGTCTAGGGTAGGCCAGAGTGCTGTGAATTCAAAACTCTCTCCAAACTCCATTTCCCAGCATTCCTCAAAAAGTGACCCACAGGTGCCACTCGGGTAGGAGATTTCAGAGGTGTGTGCCCCTCATTCACTGCTGAGGCCACCCCGTGGCCTCAAGCTAGGTGTTCATGGTGGTAACTGGCTTGAAGACTTTCTTTATAGTCTTCTTTACTGTTGTTTCCCTGGACACCACCTGAATAAACTCCTTGCAGGACCCAAGAGGCAGAACTTCTCTGCTAGTTGGGTTCCATAGAAAGACACAGACTGTGACATTTCCAGCTAAAATTTAGGTGACTAAGGAATATGACCACTGGCATATTGGGAGGTGGGCTGGGGGAGGTGGGTTGCTGGGGGTTGTTTAGAGGTCTGTGCTTTCTTCTTCCTCTTGCTCTTCTTCTTAACACATGGAAGTAAGAAGCTGCTATCTTCCCTGGCTTTAATCATACTCAGCTCCTGTGATTTTTCCTCAAATCATTCTAATAATTATACTTCAATCTATTGTATGAGTTTTCTGTATCCACCTAAAACCCTAAATATCAGTTTCACAGTATCCCTTCTTATTCACATTTTCAGTCTCCCTCTGATGGCTTCAGCCGATACCTCATGGTGATATTTCTCAAATTTTATCTGCTGTGAAGCTTCTTCCTGAATTCTAAGTCCAGATAACCAATCACTTATTTCCCACCTCTTCCTGGATGTTCCAGAGATGCCCTAATCTGAAACAATCCAAAATCCAATTTCAACTCCCTCATTGGTCTTTGCTTTAAATTCCTCATGTCATAGGATGGCATTGTCCACACCCATGGCCAGCAAGTCTTTTTGACTTCTTTTTCTGCCTTTTAAGTCCACCTTCTTTGCTTCTCAGGACCCAAGATGGCACTGAGATCCCTTGCCTGGGTGACTACAACAGTCTCCAGGCAATCCTCTAGCTCTGGTGGCACGTGCCTGTGATCCCAGCACTTTGGAAAGCTGTGGCTGGAGGAAAGCAAGTTTGATCTTGACCTGGTTAACTTAGAAAGACCCTGTTTCAAAATTAAAAAAAATAAAGTTTAAAAAAAGACGGATTTGCCGCTCAGTGTGAAGCCCTGGATTAAATCCCTCATGCCACAAAACCAAACAAGTAGATAAACAAACAGACTAAACAATCCTTTTGTTCCTCCCTCTCCAACCTGCCTCCCACATGTCCAATTAATGGTTCTAAAATTCAAATTGACCTGCATCTCTATGCTTAAAATCATCCATGGGCTTCTGTTGACTTTAGCTGAAGTGTAGACTCCTTGGTATCCCGGTCAAGATGCTGCAATGTCTTGCGCTTGACTCGCTCCCCGGTCTCATCTTCAGCTCTTGTCACGTTGTTTTGTGTGCCTGTGGCATGCACATGCTGCCTCCCCTCTCACTTTGATGCCTGACTTGCTCCTGAACATTCAGAAGTTACCATTTTTAGTAAAGATTTCATGACCCTCCAAAACCAGAGAAGACACTTCCCTTTGGAACTACTTCAGGCCCCTTTTCATGAGACTATAAATCTATATTTCACTGCCATGGTTTGCTCTTTACCTACTTCTGCCACTAACCTCTGAGCTTCTTCGAAGCAGATAATGTGTTATTTATGTCTGTATCAGTGCGAAAGACATGGAGATGTGCATTCAACCTTTGTCAGATGAATTAATAGTATAGCTTACTTCATGTACAGGTCTGGGATAACATATGACCCTGCTGTGAATATTTACCCTGAATCATACTATAAAAATTTCATTTGACATTAAAATGCAAATTATTTATAAGCTCAGTCACCCTGTACTGTACCTTAGACTACTTAGATGTTTTCTCGCTCCCGGGGATGGAAGCTTTATGAGCAAAGCACCTGTCACATTTACCAGTTCATTCTCCGGACTTATAGTTTATAACAGATGGAGCTCTGGTTCAATTTTCAAATTCTGTTACTTTTGCTCCATTTACGTGCTTATAGTTTTAGACAGCAGAATGGTCTGGATGAGTTATTCAGCAATTCTTAGCTGTGTTGTTTTTGAAACACCGTATGCCTCTCTTTCCCCCATCTCTACCTATATCAATCTTCAGAGACATCCCATGAAAAACAAATTGAAAGGGAGGCAGACTTGATGAATTTCTGCTAAACTTCCTATTTAATTTATTTTAGAACCTTGTGGGCAAGGTCTCTCACAAATTATTGACTGCCACAAAAAAATGTTGCCTTTCTCTGCATCTAGTCCTGTATTAAAAACGTACCTATTCAAAGCACGATAATAAACACTTTGCATCTTAATGCATCTGTCCAGAAACTCTACAAAGAATTAGCTATGAACCCCTCTGGAACCCAGAGAGGGTGTGATAGGTTTAGGAAATCCCGTTGATTTATCTCTGAGACTGCGCAGGGGGAGAGATAAATGAAGTTAGAGTGAAGCGATTGGTGCACCAGTTCGAGTCTGGACTTTTCCTGGAGACGCGGGCGTATCACTGAGAATTAGATGTGTGCTCTCTAAAGACAGCTCTGTCTGCAGAGTGGAGCATGGACTGAGGGACCACGAGACTGAAGGGAGAGAGAACAGTAAGGAGATGCAGTCATTTAAGACAGCAGAGGGGCGGAGTGACCACTGTGGTGGGACTGGAAAGTCAGGACATTCTAGGAATGTCAAGGAAGCAGGAACACAGTCTAGAGAAAGGCGAACAGACCCTGAATGGGGTCTCGGGGTGAGAATCTACCTCTGTGCCTTGTAACAGTGGGAGATGCTGGCAATTTTAGCAACATGGCTAAATCTATTTTTTCATCTATAAAATGGAGATAGCAATAGTGACCATCTGAAGGAATTCTGGAGAAGATTATCAGATAACACATGCTGTGGTAGCTAGAATATATCCATCCCCCAGGCATACCCAGAACGTATGAATATATGCTCCGACCATGGCATAAGGGACTTTACACATGTGACGGAAGTAAAGGACCCTGTGATGGGACCATGGTCCCCCATTACTCAGGTGGGTCCAACCTAGACCCACAAGTCCTTAGAATGTGAAAAACCTTTGAGAACCTTTCCTGGCTGTGGTCAGAAAGGCATATGGTGATAAACACGGATCAGACAGATGTTACAGGTGGTGGAGGTAGAGGAAGGGAGTCTGGGCTGAGGAATATGGGTTGCTTTTAAGTGCTAGCAAAGGAAACATTGTTTCCTAGCACTGCCAAGACCTTGTTTTTAGTCCAGTGAGACTTGTGTTGGGTTTTTGTAACCCACAGAAATGTAAGATAATCAATTTGTGTTATTATAAACTTATTGTCTTGGGGCAGGGATATAGCTCAGAGGCACAAGCGCCTGTCTGGCAAGCACAAAGTCTTGAGTCTGATTCCTGGTACCAAAAAAATAAAACAAAACAAAACAACACCCCCAAACACACACAAAAACACAAACACACCAAAGCAAAACAAAACAAATAAAAACCCCACAAACCACACACACACAAAACAAAAACAAACTTAATTTTTTTTTATTTTAAAGAGGATAAGACCAAGGAAAATAAAACAATAAAACCCCCAAAGCAAACCAGTGCAAGGGACACAGGACTCCAAAACAATACAAAATCAACAATGGTTACCACAATGCCTCTTGCTGGCCTCAAAATAGCTGCAGTTACCCTCAGACAGAGTGAAAAATCAAACAAAACAGAACAGAATAGAACCAACAAAAACAAAACAGTGAATGCAATAAAGGACTTCAAAACAAGATATGAGCAAATCCAAAATGGCTACATAATGTATCTTGCTGTCCTTGCAATAGTTGCTCCTGCCATCGAATACAACAAAATCAAACAAAACCAAACAGAACAAAACCCAACCCAACAAAACAATGAAAATAACACAGGACTTCAAAATAAGACAATAGGGAATCAACAATGGCTACCACCCTCAGAAGGAGATTCCCCCCACCTCCCCGATGCCACATTGTGTACTACTATCCTCTGAATAGATGGTCAGAGCACTGGTCCTACACCTGCACAGTCAGTGAAACACCAAAGCACTGTAAGCATCTAACTACATTTCACCTCATCACTATCACCACAGCCTGTGTTTCTCTGAATCAGCTGGTTGCTTACGGGTGGGGGAGGACTGACTTTTCTTGTTTGCTAGTCCACATCCCTGGAGGGGCTGAGGTCTGGTTGTCACCCTGCCGGTGGCAGCCTGTGCGTGGTGCTGGTTTGTGGGGAGGGCTTGCCTTTTGGTGAGGCCTTGTTCCCTCCCCCTGCAATCTGGGAATGGTGCTGACTCATGAGGAAAGGCGTGGGTCTGGCTGTTCCCATTCCAGCAGCAGCCCAGGCATCAATGGAAACAAACTTATTGTCTTGTAGTTATTTGTTACAAAAGCAAGGCAAAACTAATGCATGTGAACAATGATGATTCACTCAATGTGCAGGAAGAGGAGAAGGAATCAAGAAGAATGCTTGGGAAGTTGTGTTGCTGCCATGGGTAAGTTTGGGGAAAGTGGGCTTTAAGGAGTCTGAGAGCTATGCTAACGGGTGAGGTCAGTAGGTGGTTGCATATAGAGATTCGGGCTATTGGTTGATCCTTTCAAATTATCCCTATAAAGTAGATGAGATTGCTTCATTTCATCCTATCCAATAGATTTTTGGAAAAAAGCTTCTGTTCTCTGGATCCTTGGTTTCTCAAACCGATGCCCACTGCCTCAGACTCTGGATTGCTAAAGTCCACTGGAGGTATACCTGTGTCGCTGTCAGCCACTGTGTGTTCAAATTAATGTCTTAAGTCCAGCCACCTGACTCAGAAGGACTCTTAAATTGGATATCGCTCTTCTTTCTTGAAGCAACAAAATCTGACCAAGTGGAATGATTTTGTTGTTCATGCCAGGCCATGAATTCTGTGTCATTCACCGAAGGCGGCTGGTACTTATTGGATGCCAAGGGTGCATCTTAAGCTCTTGAAAATCTCATTTAAACTCAAACGATGCCTTTGTGTCAGGTTTTTTTTCCCTCATGTCTTCTTTATGTCATAATCCCAGGAACGAGATCTTTATAGTACTGCGCTTTGTCTTGGGTTTTGCAGTATTGTACACCTTCCATATGTGACTTTGCACTGAGAACTTCATACCTCCTCTTCCCTGACTCCAGCAACTGTGGGCTGATGTATGGCAGCACGCATTCCTCCATGCTGATGTTGTCTTATACCTAGCAAAGCCTTGCGCTTGCGCTGTCAGGCTGGGCACGAGGGTTAATCTGCATGTTCCCAGCACAAAACCACGGCCACAAGCACTGCAGCCATGCCAGACTTTCCCCAGCATCCAAGTCCTGCACTGGATCTGCCTGTAGAAAAAGGTCATCCACTGCAGCTTCTGGGATTTGTGTTGGCTCAAACTCCATTGTGCAAGGAGATGCATCGTGCTCGAATCACGACAGCTGCATTTAGGGCAGGCCAGCTACTGCTTCACTGTGTGCCCAAGCACGTTATGTGTACAATTCCTCACTCTCACCGCCTTTGGGTGGGACAGGTATTATGGTTGTTATCTTTGTATTTTAGGTGAGAAAATGGCATCTTAGGCAATGTGAGTAAATTGCTCTTGTTAATGAAGTGGCACAGCCTGAATTAAAAACCAGTTTCGCCTGTTTCCCAAATTAACATTGTTTCTGGTATATAAGTTGGCAACATCTGTAAAAGGAGAAAGGACACATCTGGAAAATATAGCCCTTTCTGGTACTCTGGGCCGAGCCACAGATGTCTGCGGGAACTTCACATCCGGTTTCTCTCATCCTCGGGTTGCTTATTTTTTCTTACTGTGCTAGCTGAGGAAGCTGTGTGTATGGACCTCAAGGAATTTACTTTCCAATGGGATGTGTGGCTACATAAGCAGACAGGTCCCCTCCACTGTGTTAAATATCACAATGGAGAGACGGCTTGCTGTGGGGACCTGGATGGAGATGCCTGCTGCCTTTTACATCACGTTGGCTGTCTTCCTGTCACAGGCCTATGATAGATGGGTGGTGTCCCATGTCTGTGTGCAGAAGCGTCCTGAGGTGACCAGACACCAAAAGGCATAGATTTACTCTGTCCTAGTTTTCCTCTCCCATCTCAGCCACCAGTCAGTCCCCTGCCCTGTATGTCAAGAGACAGCTTTCTTCATCAGTCAGTGCTTATCACCAGCACCTGAGGAACAGACCCACCGTCTGCCAGACACATGGTGCACCTGGGCAGCCCCGCAGACCCCTTCGATGCAGGCCCTCAGAGTCACCAAGCTAGACCCTTCAGCCAGCTCCCCTCCTATGAGCCAGCCCCCAGGCAGGTACAAGCCCACCAGGAGTCAGTGGGCTCCCCCACATTTCCACCTGAGCCTGTTACTTCCTAGAGGCTGACACCTGTTTCCGTTCACTCGCCTTCTAGGTCTCAGTCCTCCACTTTGGGGTTCGGTATCTGGCCTATGTGTTTACCCACTCACCGGCTTGGCCTGACGCTCTCAGGTGAGGCTTCACTAACAGCTGCGTCTTGGTACTGCAGACACCCTGGTTCATCTTGTGCTCGTGTGACCTGCCACTGCTAGTTTATGAGCTGGCTTGTTTTTCCTAAATATTGCTTTAATGCAAGACTCTTCTATGGCTCCTCATTTCTGTGGGCAACATTTTGAACCACCGAGCCTGCGTTTTGATCCCCCTTGTATTCCAGCTCTGTGTCTCTGGGCAGCATAACACAGAAACCATATTCCGGCCAGCACGGACCCTTCCCACCATCAGGACGGACTCTCCCTCCTGCAGCATCCTGCTCCCGTGTAAGCTACTTCATGCTCTGAGTGTGCTTCCCTCCTTCTTTCCTCTTTCAAACTCTCCCATCTGTCTAGCTAACTCCTACTCATCCTTCAAGACCCAGCCAGAGCAGGGCAGGGAGTCTGACTGCCTTTTCCACAAAAGGGAACAATGAATCCCATTCTGAAGCCAATTTTGTAGCTAATACGCCTGCTTGCTGCACCTCAGGCAGTTACGCCCCGTGTGTCCCCACCAGCCTGCCAGCATTCTGAGGCTGGGATTCAGGCTTCTTTTATCCGTTACCTAGAACTCCCAGCACAATGATGCCTTCTAACAGTGTACTATTACTGTCTCATGAATAAACATATTGGCTTCACTGGCTCTATGTTTTGCAAACAAAATGAATCCCACAGTAGTTAGGAGAAATATTACTAAAAGTGTTCCCAAATGGCAAAGTCTGACCTGAAATCCTCAAACAAGATTTTACCAGGCAGAGAAATGGAATTGTTGAAAGCAGTAACGTAGTGCTGGTCACTGAGGACCCGGGAAAGCCTGGCGTATACCAAGAAAAGCGCAGTTGTAGGAGGTCGTGCTCAGATCCCAAAGAACCCCGGGTACTGTAGACACTCCTGCGTCAGAGCTTGAAGTCAAGGGCCACTTAAGGTTGTAAGTAGTGCAGTGACATGGTTAGATGCATAACTTGGCTTTGTCCTTTTTCTTTTTGTCTTTTTGAGACAGGGTCTCACTGTGCAGTTCAGGCTGGCCTTGGGTTCAGGCTTGGCCTTTGTAGCCCAGGCTGGTCTCGAACCTGCAACAATTCTCCTGCCTCAGCCTCCCAAGTGCTGGGATTACAGGAGTACGCCACCAAGCCCAGCTCAAAATGCTGCATTGATTCTTAAATCTTTTTTTTTTTTTGTTACCGGGGATCGAACTTAGGACCTTACACTTGCCAGGCAGGCGCTTATGCCGCTGAACTAAATCCCCGCTTTTTTTTTTTTTTTAAATGCCATGCATAGGTTTTCTGCTAGGTTGGTTCCAAGAAGGTTCCAAAGAAAGCGCCTTTACCCATCGCACTGGCTTCCGGGGGGCCTAGTGCTGCTCTGAGCCCTTGGGGGCAGTTTTGCTCCGGGCTCAGCCACTGGAGGTCGCCGTTGCACCACAGATGTGAGTGCCAAGGCCCCGGATGCCCTTTCCAAGTCGGCTTCAGTGGAGGGTGAGTGCGACCTCCCGGGGGCTGCTTGGAAGTCCCCCGGCGCAGACGTCTCCCTGTCCGGGTCTGCAAGTGGCCCGGTGACCTGGAAAATGTGGCCGAGGACGCGAGAGGTGCCGGGAGGGCCCAGACCGGAGTCGCACCCCGGAGCCGCATCCGGTCCGGACCGCGTCGCCCGGTCCGCGTAGCCCGGTCTGCAGCTGCAGAGCGGCCTGGCTTTTGGGCGAATCCGGTGGAGGTTAGGGAAGGCGGTTACGCATTCTGGGTACACAGACCTCCGGAAACACAAATGCATTGAGTATCGCCGACCCCTCCCTGGGGAGGTCGGGAGCTTGGAGGAGGCCAGGGCAGCACAAGGGAAACTGAGGCCTCTCCCTCGGGCTGGGCTTCCATCGAGGCATCCCAGAGAACCGTGGAAAAGAGACAGGACTGCGGGGCTGGGGAGAAACCCCGGGCGCTAGGCCTGTTGTGTATTTTTCCCCCTACAATCTTCCTACTAAATACACGGAGTGGGTATTACTTTGGCCATTTGTTATGTGAAGACACTGAGGATCAGGGCGCGCATTTTAACCCAAATCTCTTGAAGTTCAGGGAGGAAGAGGAGTAAGACAACTCCTTGTAATTACCACCTAAGATGTATCTGAACTTGAAATTTTGGCTGGAGACCTCTGAGGGAAAGCGGGGTGTTTGGCAGTACAGCTTTGAGAATAACTCTCTTTAACAAGGGTTCAGAGAGCCTCTGACAGGTGGCTGTGGCTTTTTATAAGCTATACTGTTAATAGCTTTTCATAGGCCTAAAGCGCTTCTAGATACGCTTAATTTGACCCTTATAATAACTCTCTTATCTCTTATTTTTGTAGCTGAAGAATCTGAGATGCCGAGGATTTGATTTGTCTAAGGTGACATAAGTAGTCAGTCAGTGGTGGGATTCAAACTCAGCTTTTCCTACTCCAAATGCAGTGTGCTTTGCATGACACCAAAATTAACAGCCAGGTAAGTCTTGGACAATCAAAAGGTACTGTGATAGAGCCTGGTTAACAATAGACATCACTTCCATTTTGGGTACCACACATTTTATTTTCAGAGATCAAGATGTTTCAACCCAGAAGCATTGAGTTCTTGACTCAAGTTTTTAGCTCTGGGGTGAATGATTTGTGTTCTTAAATTAGGACTCCGGGGTTTATCTGGTAAGGGTATAGAAATCCTAGTATTAGAACTTCTAGGATTAGCCTAAAAAGTTCATTGTTACTTGAAATTCAACTTTGACTAGAAGTCCTGTATTTTATCTGACAACACTATTCTACATCCAGAGAAAGAAAGCCAAGTGCTCTGTTCTTGTGGACATGTTTAAATTTTAGAAATGCAAATATTTTTAAAAGAGCATTGTAGATGCCTTAAAAAAAATGAAAGACTTTTCTATTGTTTTATCTTGGCTTTGCCAGTAACCTTCCTGAGCTGTTTTTGTCTCTTTGCATTACCAAATGGGATCGTTTTTTAAGTAAATCCTTAAAAACAAAAAACAATTGCAAAGCAGTTTGAAAATACAAAAGGCTTCAGGACAATTATGAAAGAAACAAGCCCAGTTAATCATACCAGCTACTCAAGGGAAACCACATCATGGAAAAAATCCCTCAGGAGATTGAGTAGAATATCCTTCCTATGCACACCTTTAATCAAGATTCAAAGGAAGAGAGCCAGTTCCCCTTTGGAAACTATTATGTAATGAAGTTAACCCTGCTTTGTTCTCCCACACTAATTATTGGATTTATTCTTCTTACTCAATTTATTTGTAGGTATGGGACATTTTTATTAATTTTTTGTTATTTTGCTAAGACAAAAACCCAACAACCAATAATGATAATTTGATCTGACCAGTTGTAAGGAAAGGTTTAAATGTTAAGGCACTTTCACATTTGTTAAGTATATTATAATTAGATATAAAAGGAGTTTTAACATCTTTTATATGTATCAATGAGGTAAAGATAATGCTCTGGATACATGTCGTTACTCTTAGGCATTCTGGGAAGAAAAAGCTGTTGGTTCTTAAAGTCAGATGTAAATTGGGTGGACAATAATGCATGTATGTTAATGAGATTTTACTTTGTACCTGTTATTATGAAAAAGGGAAAAGACAACCAGTGTTGGGCAGGAGAAGGATACCTTTGTGTGCTATTGGGAATGTCATTTGGTGCAGTTACTGTGCAAAATAACATGGAACTTCCTAAAAAATGGAAAGTAGAATTACCATATGATCCAACAATCCCTTGTCTGGGTACATATCTAAAGCAAATGAGATCAAATGAAGAGGTATCAGCTGCTCAGATTTCATTGCATTATTACACACAATAGTCCAGAGAGGGAACAGTTTATGTTCATCAAAGGATGAACAGATAAAGAAAACAGAAGATGTATCAGCTATATCTATATATATGAGTATATGTTATATATATGGAATATTATTTAGCCTTTGAAGAGAAGGAATTCTTTGTCATTCATAACATCCTGAATGAACCTAAGTGAAATATCAAACATAGAAAGTCAACATGACATGAGCTTATCTACATCTGCAATCTTAAAAAAAAAAACATTGAACAGAATAGGATGGTCGCCAGGGGCTGGGAATGGAGGAAATGAGGAGATAGTGGCTGGTGATTGGTTTGGCAAGATGCATAAGTTCTGGAGATCTCATATATAACAGGGACTGTAGTTAATAGTAATGTACTGTATATTTGAGAGTGTTGATATAATAGTTCCTAGCAGATACATATGCATAAACGGTTAGTTGTGAGGTGCTAGATATGTTAGATTGCAGAAATCATTTCACAGTGTATACATGTATTAAAACATGATGGTGTAAACCTTAAATGTGTGTGATTTCTATCTGTCAAACATCCGTCAGCAAAGCTGGATAATATAATGGATTTCATTTCCCTCCTAACCCTGCATAAATACTGGCAATTTGAACGTTCTGTGTTTTTTGTTCTGTTCCTGCCTTTTACCAACTTCTGCATTCATTCATCACTTGTGTTTCCCTTTTGTCACTTGTTATAATACCTAGCAGACACTTAGTGAGCATAAATCTGAAGGATGTGCTTTGGTGGGAATTTGGGAAACAGGTGAAAGCCATGGCCTTGTCCTGGCAGCTGAAAGTGAAGATGGCCTTGTGAGCAGTGAACTTGAGCACAGTAAAAATAAGATCAAAGAGGAAAAGGCCATCACCTTTGCCTGGGAGAGGTTGGAAGGGGGTGTTAGTTCAACTGAAGAACAGTATTTACAAGGCAAGTGCCTGTGGTATACATGACAAGAAGTGCATTATGGAGCTGGTGGAGAAGACGAGTGAGTAGGGAACTGGGGTCCATCTCTCAGTGGTCTTTGTACAGCAAGTGAAAGCATTTGGCTTTAATCAGGAGTCAGTGGAAATCTTTATTGGGAGAATGATGTGATAAGATAGATTTTAGAGAGGAAGATCTGTGAGAATAAATAGGAATGGAGAGAGACCAGGAGCTCAGAGACTAGGGAAGATGTCAGTATATCCATAGTGGTTGTTTGAAACTGGTAAAGAGCTTGGGTTGAGGGTTTGGGAGAGAGGAGGACAGATTGGCTTTACTTGTATTATATTTTTATTCTTTGGAACTTCTCGTCTCTAAGTCTTGCAAAACTCAAGTAAGAGTTCAGTAGGATGATATATGCATGCCTGAATTAGGAGAAGTATCATTAACACTGGGAAGGATCCATGGAAAGTTGATCTGGCTGGAGAATATGGCTGAAATATGGCTGGAAATGTTAGTCCAAAATCAACCTCTCAATTATTTTTAATAATGGTTCAAAAGTAGAACTATTGATCAAATTTGAGATGTCAGAGAGTTGAAAGGAATAGATAATTTACTGGATGGCAAAACCAGATCCCCAAATCTGAAACGTCAGACACTGGTTACATCTAATGTGATGAAATGTAATAGGGATGAATGTAAAAAAGTTCTGCTGTTGGAACAAAAAAATATACAATTAGAGAATTGGGGAAATCAAAGTTTGTAAATACATGGGTGTGATGTCTTTTTTTCCAAGTTAATGGTTCCTTGGGCTGTTTTAATAGACACAGGATATTAAGATCACAGCTGCTGTAAAAATATAGACCACTGAATTTCAGTAGAATAACAGAATTGGAATTTATTTTTTGCTTACTTAACTATAGAAGTCAGATATTCCTGGACTTGTCCATTGTTTTTCTCCATGAAGGCAGGGTTCTGGGTTTCTTCCATCTGGTAGCTCAGTGGCACTATTAGTTTTGGTGTCACAAACATTTGCATCTGACTTAAAGAAAGCACAGGGGACCTTGGCTTTATAAAAATCTCGGCCTAGAAGTATTTCACATCATTTCCTCTCATAGCGCATTAGCAGGAGAGATGAGGAAACACAATCTTTGGGTGGACGTGCACTTTCTAGGGACAGATCTGATTTAGGGAAGTAGGAAGACATGAATTGTTGACCCTGTTTGCCATCTCTGTCCCTTACAGAATTCAAAATAGAGGTGATATTCTTAGCTCCATCAGTCCATGGGTTAATATAAAGCCAAAGTGTCCCATTTTAGGAGGAAGATGAGTAAAATGCAACATGTTTGGAAGAAATTGAGTGGAAAATACAATGGATAAAAAGGTCTGTGAATGGTTAGAAAGGGAAGACCCAGGAGGAACCTGACGTTTTTACTTTTAGCTGGTGGAAAACATCTCAAGTGTCATCTCAAGTGTCAAGTGTCTATTTTTTATGCTTCACCTTTCTCAGGTTGTGTTTTGTATGCTGGAGATTTTATCGATTTTTGGGATTATGATTATTTTAGTATGGTAGGTTCTGGATTTATTTCTGCAGGCCGATTCTTTCGGTTAGCTATTGCCTATCCTTCCTGATATACAATTCTTACCATTCATCCCAAATGGTATCTGAGTGTTACACCAGACCTAACAGATGCAGCCTCAGTTTACATCAGCATGTCCAACTTGGTTACCAACAATTGGTGACACCAAGAGTCACACAGTTACTCAAACTAGAAGCCAAGGGACATCTTGAGTTGCCACCTCTCCTGAACCTTCTAATCAGTTGTCTACATCTATCAATTTAACTCCATAAATGTTTCTTAAATTCATCCATATTACTACAGATCGAATTCAGGTTTTTGTTATTTTTTTAACCTGGTTTACTGAAATAACTTACTATATGGTCAAGCTTTTCCTACTTTATTTCTCTACACTGTTACTCGGGTGAACAACAAAATGTAAATTTGATTTATTATTCTCTTTTTTAAGCCCCTTCAGGGGTTTTTGGTATGACCTCCAGAGTCTCTTCATCTGATTCTTACCTATATCTCTAGCTCCATTGCTTAGCAATCCTAGCTTGTATTATTCTACTTGTAGTTCCATAAATATGCTCATCTTAGTTTTTGTTTCTGTACCTTTGCTTGAATTTTTCCCATTGGGTAATGAGTTCTTTAGCTAACTCTTATTTGTCCTTAAAAATCCATTCAATGCTTCCCTTACTTTCTCAAATCTGGATGCAGAACTCTTTCTACACATCTGAATACACTCTGCATATACACATATATTCTAAATATGTCTCCAAAGCAAGGACTCTCTCCCTCCTTCTCTTCCTTCCTCTCTTCCTTCCTCTCTTCCTTCCTCTCTTCCTTCCTCTCTTCCTTCCTTCCTTCCTTCCTTCCTTCCTTCCTTCCTTCCTTCCTTCCTTCCTTCCTTCCTTTCTTCCCATCATTCCTTCATTGAATATCCTTCCTTCAATATTTGTACCTAGTACAGGATGCCAAGTGGAATGAGGAACAGATTTCATCTCTGTTATTTCACAGTGAAAACCCATAAAGCTACGGCATAGCATTATTTGGCTCCCAGAGGTGATAATACAGTACATAAAAATGCATGAACGAAAGGAGTAGTTTTTCTGTCCTTTGTGATACTCAAATTTAGGCTGGAATAGTCACTTGATGAAGATGCACAGTAAGGATTTAAGCAACTCGTGAGGGGATTGGATTTAATTCTGTAACATCCCAATCAGCCATAACATTCCATGATTTTATGACTCGTTCTACATATTTGTTAAACAAACACATTTTAATCATTTGAAATGTGACCATCAGCGATGGTCTTTGAAGATATTTTAAAGAGGAAACAGGTATAAAGATCTATTGGCAGAAAATTTAATCAGAAATAATATGTATACCAATGAATGTTGGAAACAGAAATCTTTCTGGGCCAGGTTCCCCAACTTTCTTTGCGTATGTCCCTGCCTATTCTAGTAGCCAGTGCAGAAAACGAGGTTAAGAACTCATAGTTGAGATACCTTGAAAAACAGTTTTGTTCTGTTGCCCTCTGTACCTTAAATATCAACATATTTAGTTTTTCAGGAAGAAACAGATGAGAGCATGACTGATCTTTTGAGATTCCACAACCATATTTGTTTGAGGGACCTGAACAATTGGACTGATTCTTGCACACACTTAAAATAACTAGACTCATTCATACTGCGACCCCAAATTTCAAATCCTTTGGCTTAGCTTTTCTGAAACCAACCTTAGAGAGAAGCATTAGGCCTATCAAGTGAGAATTTTATTTTCATAGGAGAGAGAGCTCTCTGCCATTTATCTCTCAGGACAAACCTTGCCTATAGAAGCTGAAACTCAAGGAGAAATGTGGTTTTTCATTATGTGGCTCTTAAACTGTCAGAAAAATTTATTTTCTGAATGTTCTGGAGGCTTTTTTTGTACTAGTCATAAAGAAAGAGTATCTTATTTTTTCAGAGTAGGACAAGCATGTTTTTTAATCTTTTCCTTGCATGGAAAACAATGTTTGGTAAAGCTCTCTGCATTGTAAACTTTTTGAGGGGAGGCGTGTTGAGTGTTTTTTAAGAGAGTTTGATGGAGTTGAAAGTGTATCTCATTGGGAGTTAGGTACCTGAATTTTAATTCTGGGCTCTGGATGTTATTTGGGGGCTCTGTTCACACCTAGAAAATGAGATCGCTGGACAAAATACTCTCCATTCTTGTTACTATTCTAATGTTTCTTTTGCTTTTAGAGGCTAGTTGTTGCTTCTTTAGCTTCTACTATAGTGTTTGCTCATTGAATTTGAGTGGCTTAAATGAAAAAAGTGACCTTGACCTGGTATTTTAGGTTTAAATCCAGGATCATCATCTGCATTTCTCACCAGGAACAGCCCAGAAATAACAGCACTAATCATACCCGATCCCTTTCGTAAACACTTCCCCCCTTTTAATTTAAGGACTGCTTGTTAATGATCACTAAATATAATCATAGGGTTCTATTCCTAATGTTTGCTTCCAAATGTTTTTCTTTCACTGGTAGCTTCCTATGAACTACCCTAAATTTAATTTTCCTATGATTTGCTTTCATTCACCTGCTCAAAAGGCATGTGAGTTCTTCATTAGTTATGGAGTAAAATCCACATTCCTACTCTTTAAAGATTCATGCCTTGTCCCCAATCTGCCTTTCAAATTTATTCCTGAACATTCTCTATGCATAAGATCTCTGTTCCAAGGAGACCAAGAGCTTCTTTGTTGTTCTAGGGTGGGGAGATGAGGTGCTTTCCTAATTGCATGCCTTTGTTCCTACCAGTTTCTAGACATCCTCTTTCTTTTTACTTATTTTATTAATGTATTTATTTTTTTGTGGCCAGCTCAAATCCATTTGTTCTTCTATCCTCCCTGACCCCTGCAGCTCACCATGACAAGCTCACAATCACAGGAGATGAATCAGTTAGCTAGAGTATATAGATATTATAACTAATTCGCCATCAACATTGAGCCCTGAATATGCTTTAGCTAATTACACATTTGACTCTTAGCATAAAAGACCTAAAAGGGTTAAGGTGAATTTGTTTTTTTCCCCCACCTAGATTAAAACCTCCTTGAAAGCGAGGTCAGAGTTTTACCAATATTTGGATCCTTGTTGCTTACTAGTTTGTACTCTCATATTATCTTGTTCGAACCACCAGTAGGGCATTGATTATATGATTTAGTAGCTATTTATGTTTCTGTCTTCAAAGGTAAGCTAGGAGTTTTTTGATTAAAATAAACTGTCTCTGTTTCTCTAGGGGTGGCCTCAGTGCCTAGCATGTGGTAGATAATCAGTAGATATTTGTCGAAAGAATGAATACAGTTAAATTTGACTTTTCCAGAAAGAAATGACTCTGTAAGGAACAGGTAAGCTGAACTGCTTTATGAGCAGTTTCACACACAGAAAGTGATTGTCTCTGAAAATGGATGCATCTTTTCTTTGTTGGTATTTTTAGGAATGGAACTTGAGCAGATTAAACAGGACTCAGTGTTGAATCCAAAAATGGCACCACGCCTGAAATGATACTGAGGTTGAAAGTGATTTAGTTCACTTGAATTTTATTTGGAGGATAATGTTTTCCTTCTGGGAAGAGAAACATTAATGAAAAAATCACCTCCCTACTACAACTCAGAAGTAATAGGAATCTGGCCAGAAATATGATCTTATGAAAACTTTCCAAGCTAAGCATCTTATACTCATGCCTATGCCTTTGGATTGACATTCTGATGTTTGCCTTTCTCTGATTTCCAGAGTTCAGGGTGGAGAAAGGCGCCAGGGTAACAAGCCAAATAGGCCTATTATGGGATGTCATGCTCAGTGGGCATGAATGCTGTCTCCTAGGACATTTATAGCGTTTATTACTCAGCCCAACTTTAATAACACATGGGCAAGCCTGGGGCAATTTGTAAAGGATCTGAAAGGTTTTTTGTTATGAATGTCTGTACTATAAAATTAGTGAGTTTTAGGATTGGACTGGATTGGAAAGATGATCTCATCAAAGAGACTCTGCTCCACTGGAGAAGAGCTGTTTTCAGTAACCCTAACATTCTAACTGGTCATGGGTACTGGGGGCAGATTTGTAAAGATAAGTTGGTAGTTGGTATCTACTAGGCTGTAAGCTGGAATATGGGCAAAAATGGAAATGTCATTCTATTTTTCCATTTGGAGCCTTGGACATGACACAGTGCAAGAGTGATCAGCCATCCTAACTTTTCTGCTATGAGATGTAGAGAGGAGAATGTGATGGGAGCCAATGATACAAATCAACCAAAAGATTTCAAAATCTTGTAGATCAGTGCTTCTCAAACTATAACTTTCATCAGACCACCTGGAGATCTTGGTTAAGACCAGATTTGGGTTCCAGAGGTAGAAGTGGGGTCCAAGGTTCTGTGTTTCCAGCAAGCTTTCAGGTGATGTTATTCATATTGCCACATCTTGAGACCAAGTTTCTAGAGTCTTCCACACCAGTCTGTGTGGTCTGTAGAGAATATATCAAGTCCAAAGTTGACCATCCCAATTACAGGAGGAACGGATTCTTGGCTGATAATATAGAAAACTTTACCAAGGTATGGATCATCAGAATTGAAGGTGGTCTTAAGTTCACTGGTTTCCAGATTTTTGGTTTTGTTTCTTTCTTTTTAAAGAAAATTCCTTTTATAAAGTTAAGTTACATGCAGAATCTCAATAACAATCAAGGCTTTGGTGAAATCTGTGACAGATTTCTTGGCACCAATTCATCCTCCTTTCATACCTGCAAAAATTCTTTTTTTTTTTTTTTGTCACTAGAGATCAAACTCAGGACCTTGCACTTGTCAGGCAGGTGCTTGTGCCACTGAGCTATATCACCAGCCCATGCAAATATTTTTAAATAATTTTCTTAGAACTTTAGGACTCCTAGTAACATATTAGAAAACTATTAACTATTTTAATGGATAAAGGAATGATAAAAATGAAACCTAGATCTAAACAGACTTACTTTCTAATCTTCCAGTGCTCTGAGGCATTGTAATTTATTTATTATCTTTGCTTAGAAGCTAATTTTCCTTGATATGGGAAACCTATGAACATCTAGGTTTTGGTCAATCTTTGTCACAATGTCTAGTGCTTCAACTCATGTGCTAGAGTCGGCTACTTGGATTTGAGAAAATTACTTCACCTTTTTGGGCCTCAGCTTTCTGGTGTACACAATGACAAGATATATAGAATTTTATAAACATATCATGAGTATAGTGTCCAAAATCTCAGTGGAGCTCAATAAATATTCATTGGGTATAGACTAAGGGAAAGCAGAAATTATATCTTTCTCCACTGTTGTAACCCCTATAAATGTCTTATGTGGAAAGTATTCAATAAGTATTTGTAAAGTAAATCAAGAATAATGAAATAAATAAAGAAGGAGAAAAGCATTTTACACATGCAGGTGTTATAGAAATTTAAGGAATTATTAGGATTGTCATCCTAATCAGATGAACTCTAAGTTCTCTGTGGGGTTCTGCTGAGTGGGGACCAAAGAGAGCCATGTTGTCTCTGGCTCTGACATTTGGTCTCATAATCCAGGGTGACACCACAGTGATGATGATAGTAAGAATAAGACATGAACCTAATCCTTTAAAGGAATTGGGAAGGCTGATTTTTTTGGTCCATTGTGAAGATATGGAAAATGTATCTTAGATTAAGGAAAAAAGGACAAGTGCATTTTGGGTGGAAAATGAGGAAAGTAGTTGTATATTCTTTTTTTTTTTCAAGCCAGAAAAATCAAGGGGATTTTGTTAGCTTTTCTCTGAGAAACTGAAAGAGACCATTATGAAGGAAATGCGGCTGTTTTCTTTCCTTTCTTTCTTCTTTTTTTTCTGGGAATCAAACTTAGGACCTTGTACTTGCCAGGCAGGTGCTTGTGCTGCTGAGCTATATGCTCAGCAGAAATGCAATTCCTAGGATTTTGATGTTTCAATTCTTTTGGTAACAGGTTAAAGCATTTGTGTAAGTGAAAGTCAAACTGTCACCTAGGTCACTTCTAGTCAGAGACTAAGGATAGGAAACAATTGTATTTTCCATGAAGAGTGCACAAGAGACAATGCAGACTCTTTTTGCTGTCTTGTTCGTCTTAGTGGAGTGAAAGACAGTTGGAACACGATACATCTATGAGTTCACTGAGCCTCTAAAATAAGGTCTCTGCTTCAAGAATGTGCATTTTAAACAACCACACCAAGATGCATTTATCTTTGTTTCTTATTTGCAGAATCTTGGCTGAGTATATACCCTGGTTGTGTTGGAGAAAAGAGATTTCCTGAGACATGATGTAATTCTTGCAAAGGGGAAACACATGTTGAGTCCTGTAGTACAAAACAATATTGAGGTGCTGATAGCTGGTGCTGTCAGTCACATGACAGGATATAGGCTGTGGCCAGGCAGTGCTACCCAGGAGCCTGTGGAACATTGGGATGGGGGAGGGGAAGGGAAGTAAAAGTCTGAAGCTTTTTAAATATAATGGTTCCATTAAGTTTATGAGAGTCTGGGAGAAATGCTTTTCTGTTTTCAGTTATCACAGTGTTCTTCCTCACAACACTACATAGACACAGAAAGTAATGTTTTAGCAAATCTAAATTTTAAAATGCAGCAAAATGAGTGATGATTTCAACATTAATGAATGACTCATAATATTGTGGATAGTGTGCTATACATTGGTTCAAAAACTGGAAGGAGACATTAAATTTTATTTTCCCTTAACACTTAAAATTTAAATAAAAGGACTGGGGATTTAGCTCAGGGGCATACATGCCTGCATGGCAAGTGCAAAGCTGTGAGTTCAATACCCAGTACTGGAAAAAAAATTTAAATAAAAATTCGTAAGTGTCAACAGATGAGAAGTCAAGATTTGATTAGGAAGAAGAAGATTGGCTTGAATGATCTATCTGTCTATCTATCTATCTTCCCATCATCATCATCATCATCATCATCATCATTGTCATTGTCTATCACTCATTAGTCTCATCTATCATCTATCCATCAAGAATCAGTTAGCTGGTCAATTTTCCCTTCCTGAGAGTCAGCATAAGCCATGCTGGGCCTGGGAGGAGTAACAAGAAGCCAATTCATCCTTTTTAGGAAGCAGTGCAAGCCATGCAGGGTCTGGGAGGAGAAACAAGCCAATTCGCCCTTCCAGTGAGCCAACTGGCACATGGGCTGGAAAGTAAAGACACCCCCCCCAACCAATAAACATCCTGCTGATATAGAGGACAGGCTGAGTTGATAGCAACTGAGGTACAAAAACAACTTAATGCTTGTATTGCTTGACTGACTTTGCAGGCCTAAGGCCAGTAGTGTAAGCATCTATTAAGAGGATAACAATATGCAATATAGCATATATGGGGGATTTCCTTCTGTCTTGTTTTTGAAGTCTAACATTGTTCTCATTGTTTTGTTTTGTTCTGTTTTATTGTTTAGTTTTATTCAATGTTCTGGTTTGATTGGCTTTGTTCTGTTTTATTTGATTTTATTATGTCTGATGGTATGGGCAGCCAATTTGAAGATAACAAGAGGCATTATGGCAGCCACTGTTGATTTCCTGTTATCCTGTTTGAAATCCTGTATCACGTTCACTGTTTTGTTTCGATTGGCTTTGTTCTGTTTTATTTTGTTTAGTTTTATTGTCTTTAAAATATACTTTAATTCTTTTGTTTTGATAGGTTTTATTCTTTTTAAAAATTTTATTATGTCTGATGGTATGAACAGCTATTTTGAAGAAAACAAGAGACATTATGGTAGTCCATTGTTGATTTCCTACTATGTTGTTTTGAAGTCCTGTATTGCTTTTGTTATTTGTTCTGATTAGCTTTATTCTGTTTTGTTTTGTTTGCTTTTAATCTCTTTAAAATAAAATTTAAAAAATAATCAATTAGCTCTATGTCTCTGTATTAGGTGCCTGATAGTTAAAAATGTGAAAGTAGCTCAGCTCTTTTCTTTCAAGCTATTGTTCTAGCAAGTGATACAAATATAGCCATAAGAAAAGATATAAGTCTTTGCTGCTCAAAACTGGAGTCCTCCAAAGCCTGAAGCATCAATAATATTGCTTATGAAAATGCAGCTCATGAGCCTCATTCCTTTTCATAGGCTCATTCAAGTTTGAGAACTACTGGTCTAAATAATGTGTTATGGTAACATCGATGAGGAAGAAATTACTTCTGGAAGGATAACAATGGAAGACTTCAAGAGAACCAAAGACTGCAGTGGGCAGATAGAAGTGTGTGCAGACTTAAAATTGATAAAACAGTGGACCATTGGGAAGGGAATAATCCAATAGGAAAATGCATGATGGGAAAGTAGGAGAGGAATTTGAAAGATCTCTTAGAAGATATCCTGTTAGAAGATTGGGATTTTATTGTGTAGATATAAAAATGAGATCACTTTATATTTAAATGATAAGAATAATAATGTAAAGTAAAAAATCAGTTTTGGAAATGTTTCATCCACTGTTTCTTTAAACATTTTTGTCCTCCTTTTTCTCCTCTGAGACTCTAACTATACATACATTAGCTTGCAGGAAGTTCTCTAGTTCACTGATATATTTTTGTTAGGCATTTGTTTGGGTAAGATGTTATTGCTACGTTATCAGGTTCACTGACATTTTTCTTTTAATACATTGTCATCCAGTAAAATTTCCACCTCAGATAGTATAGTTTACATTTCTAGATAATTCATTTGGTTCTATCCTTTTTACATATTTCTTTTTAAGTTTTATGTTTTCTTTTAAATCAAGGGCTAGAAAATATGACCTGAGTGTCAAATCCAGCCAGGGGCTTGCTTTTGTGCATGTGGTGAGTAGAAAATAGTTTTTACATTATACAGGAGGATAGAAAGATGCAAAGGAGACTGAAGGTAGCCTACAAAGCCTAAAATATCTACTGTTGGACCTTTTGCAGAAGAAGTTTGCTATTCCTGCTTTAAATATGTGATTTAAATTGTGTAATCATACAATAGCTGTTTTGAAGTCCTTGCCTGCCAATTCTGTTATCTCTGTCATTCCTGGCTTTGTTTCTATTGACTCCTATTTTCTTCTTTATTACTGCTGCATCATAAATCTAGTATTTTTTTTTATTGGGTGTTGTATATTAGGAGAGTTACGTAGTTCCATGCCTGCATTTTGTGGTCTTTGCTTAAAAATACTTAGGTTTGTTATGACAGGCTGTTAAATTACTTACAGATCATCTTCATGCGTCTGACACTCTATTTTTGGGTCTAATTTAGCCATGCTATCACGATGTGACTTTTCTGGTGTTTCTCCTTCATGCCCTGTATATTCAACAAGGTCTCTGCTCTGGTTAACAAGCAGTACAATCTCTTGTAGGCTTTTGGTATTTTTCAGTGTATAGCTCCCTTGAAGTGGGCTAACTTTTGTTGTGCCCTGTGGAGTTTCATCACACACAAGCACAGGTTAGTGTTTAGCCAGAGACTTGAAGCTAGTCAGGTAGATTTATGGATCTCTTTCTTTGCCATGTTCTTCCTTGCAATCATCTACTTATTGCACCTGAACTCTATTTTCTGATTCTTCACCTCAGCAAAGCCCTGGGGTTGTCCTTGGGTCCATCTCCTTGCAGTAGCCTAGACATTGTCTAAAGAAGAGACAGGTGGACCTTCTCGTGAAAGAGAAGAGGTTACTCCACTTCCCTCAGGGAGTGCAGTGCTGTGCTTCTCTGTCTCTGAAAGTAGTCATTTTGTCTATTTTTCTAGTTTTCTCCTTGTTTACAGTGGGAGGGCAAATTCTGTATCCATGATTTCCTCCGGAGTAGAAAACCAGTGATGTAGGTATTTGAAGCAGGCAAACTTGTTTTCTGGTTCTGAATCTGTGCTTACTAGCTGTGGACTTTGGGCTGGTCATTAACTTCTATAAGTACCAATTTCATCATCTGTAGAAGAGGGATAACACTAGGATTTTTTGTGAGGATTGATTAAAGAAAGACATGTCAATATCAGTACAGTGACAAACAGTAAATGCTTAACATATGATGGTTGTTAAAAACACCTCACTTTTGAGGAGGTCCAAGGAAATGAAGTCATGTGTTCAGGGTTGCACATCTAGTAAGTAGTAAGGCTGATTTCCCTATCTCATGAACCTAAAACCCCTGTTTTATGTCAGCACAGCTGTGACTTCCTTACATAGCAATTGTTGAACCACACAGATCAGAGTAAAAGAGCTCAAGTAAGGGACATATTTGTGCATGATGTGTTACAGGAAAATGAAAGGCTGTTAATCATGATTAGATCTGAATAATGCTTGTTGGGCTAGACACCACATAATGGTGAGACATATGCTAACATTTAGAACAAGTGGGTTTCTTCCTTGCTGAGTATTAGGTTACACTATATTCTTCCACTAATTGGCTCAACTGGTATGTTTCTAATTGTTCCTGCTTCCCACTCTTTCTCTGCCCCCACTACTGAGGTGCTTCAATTAGATCAACTCCACCCTTGCCAGTTGCCTACTATTCTCAGAATCCATTGTGAAATATCATTTTAGTGCAGGGGACCTCCCCATACCCTAAAGTCAGGCCTTGAGAAGGGTACTTGAGTAAACATGTAGTAAGCATGTTGGAGACTTGGGAATTTAGGCCATGTGTAACAAAGAGGGCACCTGAGATGGGTTTTAGTTGTCCACACTAAAGCTATGGAGATGGACCTCACAAGGTCCAGATTCAGAAAGCATGAGTTTCAGTGTAAGATTGATTTTGATGGTCTTCCTTCTAGCTTTACTTGTACAACTCCAGAGAATTCTGATTGGCTAGTTTTGGTCCCAAATCTGTCCTTGGGTGGGAAGTAAGATATTATGTTCATGGCTTAGCTAAGTCTTATGTGAATTGGTGCGACCAGAAGAAATGAATGAATGTAATGGGAAGATAAAATCAGTGGCTGTCCATAATTTTTATTTATTTATTTAATGGCAAGCAAAATTTTCTTCATTATTCATGTAAAAAAAGAGATGGAGATTGTACACAGATCTATTGAGGGTAATTCCTTTATTATATTGTCATAGCTGTAAATACCATGTAGTCAAGAGTCGTTATGCCATTTTGGTAGGGTTCATAAAAACTACTGAGTAATTGAGGCACTCAAAAATAATATCCCTCCTCTTTTTTTAAATTAAAGTTGTGAAGCATTTGGAGAAAACCAGAAGGTCCCCCAATCTGTGACAATAGGTTACACGTGACTGATCTGATTAAATCTTAGCTCCTACTTGAAAGATGGGTAACAAGAGCAGAGATTGAGAAATGTACATATCCACAGGTTTTCAGGAGAAGACTTAGTAACGTAACAAATACAGATGAATCCAAGGATAATCTACCAGTATAATTTGAGACTTCCAAAGAAATATGGACTATGGAGTCCTGACCCCCTACTGGGATAATAATGTAATTAGACAAGAACACTTGGCTTGTTTTTCAGTTTATTGAGTAATTGCCTGGTGATCATTCCAAACTATCACATCTTTAAAGTCTTTAGTACTGCTCTCAGTTCCTTTCTTCCAAGTCTGCTCCCCATCTTTTCTCATCTTCTGTTTTACTGTATGAGTGCAGGCTGGCATATCAGCGAGGGCTCAAACAAGGAAACAGCCATTAGAATGTAGATATTAAGACATTTATTGCAAAGAATCCATTTACACTGTTGTAGGAATTTGGGAGACAAGTTTGAAATCCAAAGGACAAGTCATAAGGTTTGTATAAAATTGAAACAATAATTCTTTCTTCATATAACTTGCTCTCATAACCATTTTTCTCTCAATTATTCTTTTAGTTTAAACTTAAACTCTGGAACTACTGTTGCTTCTCACTTTTCTATCTCCCATGTGTGTCAGTGGTTAAGGGAATAATTCTTCATGATGATTCTTACATTGACTTACCCCTTCCCATTTTCATAAATACTTCTCTATTGTGAAACCTTGGCTTTCATTTCTGGACTGTTGTATTAGGCTTTATTAAGAGGTCTCTGACTTTTTGCTCTCTAATTTTTCTTATATAACATCATCAGACTGGTATTTTAAAATACTTTTACTATGTCATTCTTGTAGCAAGATTATTCTGTGTGTTAGAATTGTATGTATTGACCTCATGGGATGTCCATGATAAACTTTTAGGTTAATTTGCAGAGTATTTGCAGAGAATATGCTGTTTTACTTAATGAAGACTTTGTATATTTGTATATGATTTATGGGCATAAGAATTAGAATGAAAGAGGACGTACTTTGAACTATTAACATTGATTCAAGGTTTGTGTAGGGTGGTGATTCTCAGTCTTTCCTTTGTAGTGGAATCCTTTGGAGAAGTTTAAAAACTATAGATGTTTGCTTCATGATTGTGCTAGCTCTTCATGTAAGTCTAATGTGTTGAGCAATATCAATCTAGAGAATTACTCTGGGTCAAGTTTTCCAAAAACATTAATACCTATAGAAATCTGTGTATCAAAGCCCAGTCAAGAGTAGTGAAAAATGAACCCTTGGCTTTGGTTAGTCATGTGAGTAGAGAAAAGGCAGCTTTGCTTAAAATGTTACATATGATCTCTACAAGTAAAAATAAAAGTTGCATGTACATACTATATACAATTTGAATGTAGTACATGGTCACACACATATACATTATATATATTTAATATTTGATCATAGATTTCTATAAAGTTACATAATTATTTTGGTAACCAGTAAGTTTAAATTATAAATGTTACTATTTTTATCTTGCATGTTTCTTTTCCTTTTTTTTTTAATAAAAGGCATTAATCAGAAGTCAATGTCTAGGGAAGGCTTCACAGGTAAAATCCAGAGGATGTAGGAAGATGGGAGGCCTGAGAATTGGTATCTGATCGAAAGGCTGCTTCTCAATCTATACTAAAGAAGATATAGGTGAATGTTATCTTGTCATCACTGATTAGGATTCCAGATTTCACTAATTTCCTGTCTCAAGACAAATACCCCTAAAATAGACATGGAACTCTAGAGAAAGACAAACTTGAATCGAATCTTACAAGAGGCAAGTCAAAGGCTAAACTGAGGTAAATCAGTAAAGAAGTCATTGATCTTGTTCTGAAAATCCTGGAAACTAGGAGTTAGAGCCTAATTTTGCTTGCAGTTCTAGAGAACATTGAAGACTGAAAAATCAGTGACATATTCCTTTCCACATTCCAAGTTTGTATAGTTTATGTATATTTATCTGCTTTGATCTGGACTCTGTTAGGTGTCTGATAGATGACATCAAGAACAATATGTGAAGCATTAAATTAAGGCTGAAAGTTCATATCTACTGTTACGGTTTGTGTCTAGATGTCCCCCAGAGCCTCATGTGGTCATTGGTGGCTAGATCAGGGGTGACTGGATCTAAAGTGTGTGATGCTGGGATGAAGGGTGTGTGATTACTAGATTAGTCTACTGATTGCTTTGGTACTGCCCTAATGCTGGTAGCCTAGATAGAAAAGCAAAGGTGCAGAAAGAAGCTGCTAAGATCTTTTGGACTTGCTGCTTGCTGTGTTCTGCCTCCTGTGCTTTGCCTGGACTATTTCTCCTCTGCCATGCCACCCTGCCTTGCAGCCAGCCAACTATGGTCTGAAACTTCTACAAACTGTAAACCAAATAAACCTTACCTCCTTTAACTTTGGGTGTCAGGTATTCTGTCTCAGCCATGAGAAAAGTAACTAAGACATCTACATAAGACTCACTATACAATAATTGAGCAATGGGAGGCATTTGTTGAATGCAAATGGTCTGTGTGAAGGAAACAGACTGCCTCTTTCAGTTTCTGGACCATCTTTCACTATCTCACATCTAGATTTCTTGAAGACCTATAGTATCATGAAGAAGTGAATAAACACTGTGGGCCCCAAGGTAAGATGTGTCAGTGGCATGCTTGATTGATTTATTTTGACTCCTAAGAGATGACTTTTAAATTTTCAGGAATTTTGCCTGTTGGTTGTTGAACATGGTCACTCTTAAAAATTAAATTAAGTAGATGTACAATTAAATACATTATGTTAGAATAAAATAATTAATGCTTATCACTCATCACTCCTTAATTATTTTTACTGCATTTTGTACTTCCTTTGCTTCAAGGTTGTTTATGTGTATAGTATCTACACAGGGGAGATTCTATAGTATGGTGCAGTGTCACTCAATTCTTTCCAACTCTGTGTTCAGAGACATCACATTGGTAGCTTGAAATTCACTCCTCAGGGTCACAAGGCCACACAGTGGGCCACCTGGAGGTAAGGCGTGCAGTGGGTTGTGCTGAGCTGAGGGCTGCAGCCCTAAAGGTGCAGCACTGTTTTTAGCAAGCATTAAGCCATTTCCCCTCACAGTTGCAGTATGCTTAATTGCACTTACTTAATTGCTTATATAATACCTACAAAATGGCTCAGTGTCATGCAGTTGCAAAGACATACAGGGAGACCTGGAGCTGTATGTCTTCTAAGTTTCTTGTTCACAAGATAACCTGGACCTGGATGTGAGACTTCAAGAAGAGAAGAGGAAGACAGAATTCCTCACTGGGCTCTGGATATAAACTGTGAGCGTACAGAGGAAAAAGGAACTTCATATGTGAAGCGAGAACCCAATGCTAGACAATGTGAACCCCATTGGCATGTTGGAAGCCATCTGAGATCTATAAATTTCACAAATTCAATGCCCCTAAACAGATAGGGGTCTTTGAGATATTAACACAGATACTATTCTGGAAACCTCAGTTGCCTGCAGCAACAGCTATGGGGGGAGGAGCAGGAGGTAGGAAGAAAGAAAGTAGAGTCACTCTTTGTCCCCCCTTCCCCTGCTTCCTGCAAAATATCTAATTTACTCGTTAGAGCCAACCTCACATTGTTTATCCAGGCTGTCTATTTTTTAGTCCTAATTGATACTAATTAAAATCAAAATAAAATTACGGCTGCAAAACTTGGCAGGGGTTTTGATCCACTGCCAGCCTGTGTGCCCACAACCAATGAGAATTACTGTATAAACACTCACAATTTGAAACTCCAGGTATTTTAATAGTAAATGTATGTGAAGAGAGAGGAGAGAGAAAAAAAGGAAAATAAAAAAGTGGTATCCCTATTCTAAAATATCTTTCGCACTTCTATTTTGGAAGATAACAAAAATAGAATTTAATTGATTCTTTATGAAGCCTGGCGATCTTTCATTCATAACCAGAAAATAAACTTGGTACATGCTGATATAGACCTAGATTGTTTGGGATTTTGTGCTCAAGAGGTTCACCTCCTGGGTTCTGTCCCCTTATATGGTAATTATTTTTAACTGGAGAAAAACTCTGGTTCCCAAGTAGGAAGACAGTATAATTGACAGAGGTGTCTTATAGGTACAATAATTGCTCATTTGGAGGCAAGGCAAGGGGGCATGAATGGTTTAAGGAAAATCAGCCCTCACTGTTTCTGGAACATAAAAATATGCCTTTTACTGAGGGTAGATTCTAAATACCATCCCTGATGTGCTACAGTGCACCTGGATGATAGCAATGACTTGAGTATTAAGCTTTACTTTAAGTCATATCCAGAGGAGATTATTGGAAGTATCAAAAGTTCATGAGGTGACAAAATGAGATTTTGATTTAGATGTTGGGGGATCTACCACTGAAAGACTTAATATTTGTTACTGTATGTTAGTACTAAATGCCTTATATTTTCTCTCATAATCATTATAAAAAAATCTATGAGTTAGCTACTTCTACAACCCCATTTCCTACATAAAAAGTTAAGCAATTCATATTCTATGACACAGATAAAAGGTAGGTAAACTGGAATTTGACTTCAGATCTGAAGGATTTCAAAACTCAGAACCTTCACTGACCTACTCTGCTCTCTTTTGACACAATTTTGTGTTTAAGGGATAATTACTTAACTTTTCCAGGACTTAGTTTTCTTTCTTACTTAATAGTTATACTATGAGAATCAAACATTCTATGTGTGAGTTACAAAAGCTTGTGTAAATATGAAGTACCTTAATTCTAATTTTGGCATGAACATTATAAATGTGATGTAAATACATGTCAACATTAATGCTTAGCCAGTGTTCCTGACATATTTATTTGTTTATAAGTTCATATTTTGAACAGATCTTAGGGTGATGGGAAAAAACATTTGCTTTGGAGTTAATAAATTTGGAAATTCTAGCCAGGTGTGATAGCTCATGCTGACTTGGGAGGCTGAGGCAGGAGGACTGATGTGAGTTCAAAGCCAGTCTAGGCTACATAGTGAATTCAAGGCCAGCCTGAACTGCATAGTGAAACCCTATCTCAAAAACAAACAAATGAACAACAACAACAACAACAAAACAACTGAAAGAAAGGAGAAAGAAAGGGGAACAGGAGGGGAGAGGAAGGGAAGAGAGACAGAGACACAGAGATACATACAGAGACAGAGACCGCATTAGAGAGACAGAGAAAAGAAAATTTGGAAATTTTAGGGGTCAGATCTTGACCCTGTCACTTGATAGCTGTAAAAATTTGGACAGATTACACCATTAGAGTCTATGTAACAATAGCTACCTAAAGAACTCTGGCAAAGATTAATCACAATGCTATAGATGCTTAATAAATATGTAAGCTTCTCTGCCTAACCTTAACTATTGTTGGATTGAGGATAATATGTAATTCACAAAATATGATAGATACAAAAAATACTAATATCACCTTTCTGAGTTTATCTAATCCCAACTTCACATTTTACTGATGAAAAGATGAAGTTAAGAGAAATTGGTCTAAGATCACACAGCTGTCCAGTTAACAGAAAACAGGACAGGACCCCAGGTTTCCTAATTCCTAACTTTCAATTTAGTTTAGCTACTGTGTAGTCGGCATTCTATTATTGGAACAGAATTCCTGAGGCAACCATCTTGCATGGCGGGAAGATTTATTTTAGTGGATAGTCTGCTGTCTGTATCGTTTTAGCCCTGTGTTGAGGATCCCATTCACCTCATAGTAGCTGGGAAGTAAAGAGAAAAGAGAAAGTGGTATCACACAAGTTCTTTCATATCCCCAGAGACATAGAACCTTCTGCTAGGCCCCCACCTCTTAAAGTATCTACCACTTCCCAACTGCACTGAACTGAGAACCAAGCTGTCAGCTTGTGGGCCTTTGGGGACATTTCAGATCCAAACTGTGCAGACACTCAGGCTGAACATCTCTTACTAGTGATAATCTGCTATCTTCAAATCGTAATAAAAAAGCAGCAGGCCCGCAAACATCTTAGAAAGTTAGTTTGGGGATACAGTTGAGTCAGCGTGGATAACTTTACAATTCTTCTTCCATTTCCTAATTGAAGGGCATTGTGTGAACCAATCTTCTTGCAACATATCCTTAGGTTTATGTCTCAAGCATTCAGAAATCTCAGTATGACTCTTGTCCTCCGTGAATTTCTTCTACTTTTGGAAACAAAATGCAGACACATGTAAATGTTGAAAAACATAAAAATGCAGCCTGGAATTAACAGCCTGGAGAATGATACATAGAACCACAAAAGTACATCAAAAATGAAATTATTTCTGCAGAAATATCTCAGGGAGATGATATTCTGTCTTTAAGGATGTGTGATATTTGGATATAATAAATAGGAGCAATATTCTAGGCTAGGGTTAAAACATGAACAAAGGTTTTGAGTTCAATTAACAGTCACTACTAGTGGACTGCTAGGGATATGGTTGAGGGCACTGAAATATTAGGTTGGAGAAGTGGCCTGGAACCTCACAGAAGGCCTTGAATGTTGTTAAGGAATTTGAACTTTGTCCTGTAGAGAATGGTGACCTTCTGAAACAGCAGCAGCAGCGGGATGCCATGACACAGAGGAAGATTTGTCTGGTGGTGTTTTGATAGCACATGAGAGAGACAGGAACTGGAACACTGGCATTTATCCCAATAAACTGACAGGCTGATGGCCAAAGGGAAGGATCTGAGAGACGTTAAAAAGACAGCATAAAAATCTGGGTGAGTTAGAGACAGGAGAAATTCAGAGATAATTTTTCAAGTGGGTGACAATAAGAAGAGTAGTGGTTATCTGACAAAAATAGAACAAGGTGGAGGGAAGTAAGGAGTGAAAAAGGTGGGTACTTTGAGAGAATGAACTTGCCTCTACACTTAGGATGTTTGATGTGCTGTTGAAACAATATTAGGTATAAAGGTGCCAAGTACAGAAATTGGAATTCTGATGTTGAAACCCTCATGTGCCAGTTTGAAACTGTAGAACTAAGAGATTCTGAATAATTTAGATCCCAGATGCTAAAATTTAAAATCTAATCTCACTAAATTATTCAGATTTGCTTTTGTCTCATAATAAACTGAACAGAGAATCTACTTTCTCATACATTTTTACAAGGAAGGAAAAATAACGAGTTTTTAAAATCATCAATGACCATGATAGATATTTTTTAAAGTAAAGAATAACACACTGCAAAATCTGATGTAAGATTTTTAAACACAGGTATATACACCACTTAATCAGGAAATGGAACATTTATAACACCCCAAAGTCCCTTATAAAGCTTTTTCACAGATTGTCCTCCCAATGATGATCACTATTCTCATCATTATTCACATAGATTATTTGTGTGTGATTTGAACTTCATCTGAATTGAATCATACAATATATGCTTTTTGGGTTGAAATAAATTCTGTTACAGAATTTATTTTTAAATTCTACAGAAAAGTAGAAATTATTTTTTAACGAACATCCATGTATCAAAGTTTACTGTAGTGTGTACTCTTTGGGATTTAGGTTTACTATCTTGGCTTTTGTTTTCTAGTCATTCATCTTTTAGTACTTTCCTCTTTTTATGGTGACCTCTTTTTTGATTAATTATTCTTATGCTTGCAATTTACATTCTATTTCCATTGTTTGCTTCTTTGCTATCCTTCTCTTCTTACTTTCCCCCAAGATTTGTTTCAACTTAACCTTTAATTTACTCAGTATATTTTTAAGTAATATTAAATATTAAGTATATTATGTATCAGACCTTTCTTTTTTAATTTAAAGAGAAAAAAACAGAAAAAGGGTAGAAATATTACAGAATTTCAAAAAAAAGATAAACAGTAAGAAATCACTAGTTGATAAATTACTTATTGTTCTTTTAGAAATAGTTGTTCAAGTTACAGAATTAAAGCACACAAAGTGGACACACAAGCAGTGAGACTGCAAACAGATTTGTTCAACAATCCAACAAGAACTTAGAAATATGGTTATCAGTCTTACACACTTAAATATACATGCAGTTATATCTTTTATAGCACTTCCTGTTTCCTCTTTTTTACAATAACAATTATACATTTTTATAATTTTATTTAAAGAGAAGAAGAAAAGCAAAACAGAAAAAAGGGTAGCAACAATACAGAATTCTAAAAGAAAGAAAGAAAAAGAAAAAAAAAGGAAAAAGAAAAAACCCCACTAAGAAATCACTAGTTTATAAATTACATATTGTCATCTTGGATGTAGTTGTTCAAGTTACAAAGTTAAAGGATACATAGTAGGCATTCAAGCAGTGAGACTGCAAACAGTTCTGCTCAAAGATCCAACAAAGATTCAGCAATATGGTCATCTATTTTACACACTCAAACATACATGCAGTTATATGCCTTAGATCACTTTCTTTTCCTCTCTTTTTTACAATAGCAATTACACATTTTAGTTTTATTACACTTATAATTCTTATTTACTTTTTACACTAGAGACACAATATGATATTTATAAATATGATTCTTATTTCACTAATGAGGATAGTCTCAAGTTGTTTCCATTTAAATACGAAGGCCTCAAGATCATCCTTTTTATAGCTGAGTAATATTCCATTGTATAAAAATGCCACATCTTTTTCATTCACTCTGCAGTAGATGGGCATCTTGGTTGTTTTGAAAATTTAGCTATCACAAATTGTGCAGCTATGAACATGGGTGCACATATATCACTGTGATATGAAATTTTCAGTTCTTCTGGGAAAATACCCAGGAGGAGAATAGCTGGATCGAATGGGGTGTCCAATCCTAGTCTTCTGAGGATTCTCCATATGGATTTCCAATATTTGCACCAGTCTACATTCCCACCAACAGTGGAGCAGTGTTCCCTTTTCCCCGCAGCCTCGCCAACATTTGTTATCAGTTGATTTCTTGATGGCCGCTATTCTTTCTGGAGTGAGGTGAAATCTCAGTGTTGTTTTAATTTGCATTTCTCGAATGACCAGTGATGGTGAACATTTCTTTATGTATTTATTTGCCATTTGTATATCTTTCTCTGAGAACTGTGTGTTCATCTCAGATGCCCATTTTTGGAGAGGGTCTTTGAATTTGCGGGCTTGATGTTTTTCAATTCTTTATATGTTCTGGATATAAGTCTTTTGTCTAAGAGGTTGTTGGCTAAAATTGTTTCCCACTCTGGGTTTTCTTTCACTCTGTTGATGATTTCTTTTGAAGTGCAGAAACTTTTCAATACTATGAGATCCCAGTTGTTGATTCTTTGAAGTGTTTCCCGTGCAGTTTGCGTTTGGTTCATGAATTCTCTGCCTACCCCTATGTCTCCAAGAATTCTACCTACCTTGTCTTCCAGAAGATTTAGTGTTTCTGTCTTAATATTTAGGTCTTTGATCCATTTAGACTTTAGTTTTGTGCATAGTGATAGGCATGGATATAGTTTCAGTCTTTGGCATGTGGAGAGCCAATTTTTCCAACACCATTTATTAAAGAGGCTATCCTTCTTCCAGTGGACATATTTAGCCCCTTTGTCAAATATCAGGTGGCTGAGTGTCTTTGTAGTTGTGCTTGCATCTTCTAATCTGTTCCATTGATCCTCAGGTCTATTTCTTTGCCAGTACCAAGCTGATTTTATCACTGTGGCTTTATAGTACTGTTTCAAGTGAGGAATTTAGATGCCTCCTGCCTTGCTTTTGTTGCCCAGAATTGCCTTTGCTATTCTAGGTTTCTTCTGTTTCCAAATGAATTTTAGGAGTGTTTTCTCTAGATCTGTGAGGTATGTCAGTGGTATTTTGATTGGGATTGTGTTAAATCTGTATAACAGTTTTGGGAGTATGGCCATTTTCACAATGTTGGTTCTTCCTAACCAAGA